>PJEM01004821.1:0-85847 GCA_004023845.1 Helogale parvula | reverse complement strand
TACTGGGGCAGCCCGGAGGATAACAGCCTTCCCCTCATCACCATGCTGACCGGTCAGTGGCTCCTTACACGGCCCTGTGGCGTTCAGCGGGGAGAGAATGCCTGAGAGCCCCTTTCAGAGAAGCCAGCCTTGACACAGCACCTTGACACCCCCCCACGCCTGACAATTGGTGACAGTGCCAGGGAGGTGTCATGAATTCACCTCACAGGAATGTTGTGTCCATTTTTCATGTGGGACCCTGGAGGACTCACTGTGGCACATTAGATAAGGACTACTTAGCACCCACATCTGTCAGGGTGGAGCTACTAGGGATATGAAGTACTTTCTGGGCACAGAGCCCAGAATTATTCCTGGAAACTCTCACGTGCTAGTAGATAACCCTAATCATTCAGTGTTCCTGAACTGCCAGAAATGGAAAATGCTTGACTTTAAACTTGGCTTCCTTCCCACTTCCTATCTGTATCAGAGGTCCTCTCTTCCCTTCCCGGCTGCACAGGAATTAAACATAATGCCAGATAGTTGCCCAGACTCTTTGTCTTCAATGCCCTGAGTTTTAAAAATCCCGTTCATTAGAAATTTTACATGGGGCACCTCAGTGGCTCAGTTAGGCATCTGACTTTTGATTTTTGGCTTGGGTCATGATCTCACTGTCTTGAGATCAAGCCCCACAGTGGGCTCTGCACTGAGGATAGGACTTGCTTGGGATTCCCTGTCTCCTTTTCTCCCTACCCCTCCCCTACTCATACTCTCTCTGTCTCTCTCCCTCTCTCAAAAAGAAAAAAAAAATTTTACATGAGAGCATAGAGAGCAGTAGGGGGTGTGGTCATGAAGGAATTTGTGGGGGGTTGGGGAGTTTGGGAGACAAACACAGTCATTCCTAGCTTCTCATGGCTTCACCATGATGTCAGGTAAAGACCAGGAGGTACTCAAGACTGGCATCAGTAGCCTTCATAAATTAGATTTCTAGGCTCATCTTGTATTTGGTCTGAGTTCCCAGACTGGCGTCTGATCTGAATCATCTCCTGGCTCTGGCTAACAGGATGTGTAGGGCACCCTATGCCGGATACCTTCCCCACCCTTTCTATAGTGCCTTGCGTCCTCACACAGCTCAGCCTGGCTCTGCACTGGGCAGCACATACTAGCGGGAAGAGCAATGGGCCAGGGCAGGATAGTCCAGCGAGGAGGCAGAGTCTGTTGTCCAAAATGAATGTTATATTACCTGTGGTTGGTACTGGGGGGCTCTTACAAAGGAGGCAGAGTAGACTACTGACAAGTAGAACCCAACAATGAGGAATTTGGGGTGAGGTGCTGTTTAGGAATCAGACAGGGAGTCAAGACACATAGTCTGTGCACGGCCAGCAGACCATTGGCTGGCTTTTGGAGTCTTGGTTCTCCAACTAGGATGCAACTGGGAGAAGCAAGACTTAGGTCCCAAACGTTGGGGATCAGGACCACTGGACAGGTGACCAATTTGCATTTGGTTCATCCTGGTAACACTTATATCCATTTGAAATCCAGGAATTCATACACACATGAGACATTTACTCAGCTGCCTGTAAGCAGTGCTTTGTTTTCCTCTGTCTTTGCCAAGTCCATCTAATAGAGATTGAAGGTACTGCCCAGAGCTTACAGTGCCTTGGAACTTGGATAAGGATCCTAAACATGCCAGCTTTAATTTTCAAATACCATACTTTCTGCCAAAATTAATCTCTGTGACTCTCTTACCTGGACCTTAACAAAAGGAGCCATTCAGCAGTAATAAAAATGAACAAACAACAGGCCATTCATAGTAGCCACATTCATCAGTCATTACTGTGAGTCAGCCACCCCTCTGGCCCGGAACTATAAGCTCATTGGGCCACATCCATGGGAGAGCTCTCTAACTCTAGATAGAAAATGATAGAAAAACATGGGCTTTTTCACACAGAATTCTACAAAATAAAGTCTTGTGATTCTTTGTAGCAAATTCCAGGTATGAAATGACAAGTCAGTTTGAGTAGCAGTTAACCTGGAGCTTGTAAACTTCCATCTGATCTTTTCATCATGTGTAACAAAAAGCAACAGCAGCAATCTTACCTTCCTTGTACTAACTGTGGCCACACATGATGTCATGTAAAAGTGTTGTATAGAATTGAGGAATTTTATCACTTAGATAAACTTTGTGTCACTTGAATCCATCAGCCTTTACCTAGTATTTAGGAAACATAACTTGCGTAAATGGCAATTTCAGGTGAACGTCATAAGACCATTTGACTCTAGATCAAATTAATTTCAGTGCAGCTGGCCTGTTCCCTCGTTAGCAGCCATTGAGATTTCTCCCTACCTTTGTTCCCCAGTTTTGTTCAGAGATAATTGACGTATAACAGTATATTAGCCCACAGTACATAACATGATTTGATATATGTGTATCAAATTGCAAAATGATCAGCTCAGTAAGCTTAGTTCATGTCAATCAACTTACATGGTTACAATGTGGTTTTTTTTGTGTGTGGTGAGAACTTTAAAAATCTATCTTAGCAACTTTTTTCAAAGAGATATATTGCTCAGAGTCCGAACTACTGATCATGAATGCCAAGCCTCTTCCCTCTGCCTGTCTGGCTGGCGAGGAAGGAAAAGAACTTGCATGTTGGTGAAGGAAGGAACTAGATGGGGATGACCAGTAAAGCCCAAGTTGGTCTAAGGCATCCTGCAGGCTGTAAGATGCAGTTTAATCACAGCACCATTTTTTTCTTCGTATGATTTTAATTATTGGAATGCACCATTTTTAATATGCAAATAAAAGTTTAAAATGTGTGTGTGGCGGGGGGGTAGATGTGTTGCCAGAAATCTCTCAGCTTCTTGGACTTAACGGTAAAACTCAAAGATACGATGAAATAATTTTCAGACACATGCAGAGAATTCTCATCCTATTGGTGAGAGTCAAGTTCTGAAGTCAATGAATAAACTTAGGCTACTTTCTTTTCCGTTTCCCTCTCTGTGTTGTATTCAGCTCTGTGAGTTGTATTCAAGGATATATGCTTCAATTCCATGGTCACATCTGCAGTGGTTCCTTCCTTTCCACTTAGACATTCAAGGCCCAGAGGATGCGGGATAGCCCAGGGCTACGTAATCAGAGCTAAATCTTCTCAATCCCAGGCCACCCTCTTTTTGCCAGTAAATTAAGAAGTGGTTCATTGAGCTAATTCCAGAGATGAGCATTTGTTTTTAACAAAAGCAGAGAATTAAAATCCTGTATTGAGCTGGACGAAGTGTGTGGCATCATTGGAAAGAAGCCCCGATGGGAGTCAGAAGACTTGCATACTAAACCTGATTCCTTCTCTTACCCGCCTCATGGCCTTGGGCAGTTTACCTACTTTGAATATTTATTTCCTTCTCTGTGAAATAGGGAAAAATAATACCTGCCCTGCCTACCTGCTGAGAGTTGTCAGGAAGATCTAATAAATTGGTAAATTGTAAGATATTATTATTATCAACTTACTGTTGTACTTTGGAATCAGATGATGTGATTATTGGACCAAAGAGTTATTCTTCTTCTTCTCTTTTTCATTCCTATGAGGAAATTCTGAAAGAGAAATCTACGTTGGGGCAACCTGCATATATAAAATTTGGCTATAATGCCACTGTTTTGGATAAAAGCAATATTCGAACATCAAAATATTCTAAATCAATAGATTTTCCAACAACAGAGATAGCAGAGTTTATCTCTATTTTTTTAGTAAAAAATATACAACGGCTTAACAGAAGACGTTCTAGCAATGAAAGAAAACTGGACTAAAGGAATAAAACAAAAATTTTAATATTCCGATAACAAAGATTCTAACATACTTGGTATATAATAGATCCAGTGAATGTTTGTTGTAGAAAAAATGAGTATTGTGGTGGCTATTTGTTGTTGTTGTTGTTGATGTTGTTGTTTTCCCGAAGAGTTCTAATCAGGGAAAACCTTCCTCCTTTTCCTTGACAGACATTGATGGCTTAGAGAGCAGTGCGATTGGGGGCCAGCTGATGGCTTCAGCTTCTACCGAGTCTCCTTTTACCCAGGGCAGGAGAATCGATGACTCCATGGTGGCAGGTAATGACTTGGGTCTTGAGTTTATGAATATACATACATCACATATGTTACGGGCAATTAAATCATTAAGTGGCAGCTTCCTGTACTAACGTACATGAATTAACATCTTGTCTTGGCATAAAAAGTGCCTGATGGAAGTTACGTAGCAACATAGAGCTGGTGATGCAACGTTCACTGTTTATAAACACAAAGTGTAACACAATCCAATATCCATTAAATTTGATTTGCATACAACTCAGTATTGCTAACTTGATTGTCAAAAGATCCCATGCCATTCACTGCCAGGTGTTTTTTTGTCTCCGGAAAGTGATCCATGCCCCTTCCTGTCCTAGGTGTGGCGTTTGCTCGCTATATTCTGGTGGGCTGCTGGAAGAACTTGATCGATACTTTATCAACCCCCCTGACCGGCCGAATGGCAGGAAGCTCCAAAGGGTTGGCCTTCATTCTGGGAGCTGAAGGCATCAAAGAGCAGAACCAAAAGGAACGTGATGCCATCTGCATGAGCCTCGATGGGCTGCGGAAGGCAGCGCGGCTGAGCTGTGCTCTAGGTACCGGTGGGCATAACATTCCCACGCCCATGGCCCACGGGGTGGCCCTGAGGAGCACTCTAGGAATGGCCCCAGTGGAAAACAAATCTTTTAGAAGGGCTCTGCCTCGTAAAAGTTTAGACAGTAGCCTCCGAGAGGGGTAATTGTTTCTTTTCTTCGAAGGAGTTGCAGCTAACTGCGCCTCAGCCCTTGCCCAGATGGCAGCTGCCTCCTGTGTTCAGGAAGAAAAAGAGGAAAAGGAAGTCCAAGAGCCCAGTGATACCATAGCACAAGGTAACAGCTAGAGACCCAGCATCCACCTGGCGTCTTATGTGCTGTCAGCACACGCCTGCACATGTGCCAGACACCTGTCTGTCCCTTGTGTGATGCACAGCATGTATTTAGGGCTGATCACAGGACCCCAGCCTGGATCACAGGCTTGGCTCTTTTACATGGCTGCCCCTGCTGAGTGCCTACCGTAGGTAATGTGAAGATAGGAGACATACCGTCCTGGCCCCGGCAACCTGGCTGCTAACAGGGGTCCTGTAGGACACCAGAGGCTGCCTGGCTGAGCCGTTCATTCTCTGTCATCATCCGGCCACCTGCATTGGCCCTTCACAAAGTACACATTTGAAGATCCCTCAGGTTATAGTGGGACAAGGCAGAATGGCCAGTTTCCTGAGGAGGGAGATCAAATGGAGAAAATCCTGGAGCTCCTGGAGAGGAGCTTCAGAAAACCTTTGTTCTTATAAGAGAAAAACCTGAGCTTCATGAACTCCAGGAAGAGTTGATTTTTATCTTGTTAAATCCATTAGCCAACGAAGCAGATGATTATCTAGGGTATATATTTAATATGCACAACCATAAGTTACATAAAAGTCCTTACGTTTGAAGTTCTCAAAAAATTATGAAACCAGAGTTGATGTTCAAATTCTATACAAATGAAAAATAAAATCAGTATTACATCCATGAGAAAGCGATGCTTTGCGAAAATTCAGTTTGCTTCTTACATCGGGAACACAGTTTGGCTTCCTCTGGTGTAAGCGTGCTGGGTTCTTGCATTCTGAAGCATCACTCAGTTTTCCCATCAGACTCCTCTTCCAATGACTCGAAACCTATATTCACGGATATTGTCCATGATGTTGTCATTTGGCCTTGCCTTGGCATTTTTCTGTAATGACATACTAAGTTACGGTGTACATCCTTTCTCATTAGTCCCTACAATTAAAAAAAAAAAGTATTTGAAGATCACAAATATAAATGTAAACTCAGGAAGTGAAATGTTTAGTAATCTTCCATTGTAATGTAGTCATCATGTGCCCAGAGCATACATACGTATGGTTTAGATGATCATCATCATGAACACGGGACATTAAACATACCGCAGAGCACTTGAATATTACCAGGAACTCTGTCTTATCAGTTTGAGTACACAGGTCGGAGAAGGGTCTGGGCACAAATAGCTTTAGCTGGGGTCAGCACACGAAGCCCATCCTCACTGCTGTGACTGACTTAGAACCCATGGACGGGTCTGGAAGAACTGTACCCACCAGCCGAGGACCCACCCAACTCACAAAGCTGCAGAGAGCTGGGCTCACCAGGGTCTGTGGGGCCTCTGGGCTGGGTAGCTTGCATGATGAACCACGGGGACCTGGTGTCGAAGGGCTTGCTGCCAGTGACATCAAGTGACATCTACCTTTTCCCTTTTGCCCTTGCACGACAGCCCATTCTTTTCCTTTTCATCCTTTCTCTCTCCCTTTCTGTCTCCTCCTTGGACCATCATGTTAATGAATGTCTCTCTGGCACAGTGAAGCTAAAAGTGGAACAGAAACTGGAGCAGATCGGGAAGCTGCAGGGGGCATGGCTGCACACAGCCCACGTCTTGTGCATGGATGCCATCCTCAGTGTAGGCCTGGAGATGGGAAGCCACAACCCGGACTGCTGGCCACATGTGTTCAGGTGCATGGCAAGATCCCCAAGCCCCTATCAGTTACAGAGTGCACAGCACCTGGGAGATGCAAACTGAAACAGCTCCGCAGTCCTCACGAGACAAAGGCAAAAAGCCCGTCTCCTAGGCATTGGCATGTGGGCAGACCTGGGACAGTGAGGCACTGCCCAGGGTGCAAGCCATGGGGCAGGTGCCAGGCTGTTTCTTCTCCTTCTCCTCAGCACACAGCCAAGGCCTTGCACCAAGCTCCATTCTGGCAAAGCAGCAGTGGGGAGGCAGTGGGAGGGCCAGGCACCCATATCTCACCTAGAGCACCAGCCAGATCTGGGTCCAGTTTGATGTCCCCACAGCAGGTATAGCCATAAGTGTCTGCTGAGTCAGAAAGAGAGAATCAGTCAGATCGTCCAGGAATTGAAAAACCCATCTTGGGAGGAACTAGGGTATGAAAAAGCCAGGGTGAATCAGCCTGGAGCAAAATGGGTTTTAATGTGGAGGCTGGAGAGCTGCCATTCTTCATGGCTCTCACAAGCCAATCATGGCAGGAAAATGACTTACATTGTATGGGAGTCAAAAAATTGCCTGACTGTAGAACATGAGAGTGAATTATCCAGAATGGTCTCTACCAGTAACTGGACTTGTTCTGTAATACTGGGCCTCTTAACGAACTGTCTTAGTCTCAGGGTCTGTTGGGCATGAACAGTTGGGAAGTTGACAGTTATATGCTACGTTGTGACACTTCTCTATGTTTACTGTGATTAGACCCCCCCCCCCCACAACATTAGTGATATGGGGCTGTTGGGGCGAGGTAGGTTCATAGCTGGACAGAGCCCTTGAGAGAACGCCCACTGTGGCTAGAAGTCCTGCCAGCCATATGCACACTCATTCTGGGATCCTAAAGAAATGCTTCCTGAGTCCTAATCAGAGCACTAGAGGGAGGGGGAGAGGGCTCCTTGGGAAAACCTCCAACAGCCAAAGTGCAAATAAGCCAGTAACCTGGACAGGACGGAACAGGATGAAAGGGCATTTGTCACCTAGCTTCTCCCAGCATGGGATGAGACAGTCTGAGGAATCCTCACCCCACTTCCAAGCCATCTGGTCCAACTCAAAAAAAAATGTGGATAGCGAGGTGGGGAGAGGGAAAGGTGGCCATCACAAGAGGAAGGAGGGAGATTGGGGAGGAGTGAAGCTCGCTGGATTTCCTTTCTCTCACAGTGGGATTTACAGAGCCGTCCTGCTGACTGCAAGGCCTAACGGCTGCTTGTCTGTGACTCTGTCTAGGGTCTGTGAGTACGTGGGCACGCTAGAGCACACCCATTTCAGCGCCGGCACCCTCCAGCCCCCTCTCACCATCAGCCAGCCCCAAAAGGCACCAGGGGACCCTGGACTCCTTGGGGATGCAGAGTGTGAGGACTCGGCTCCGGAGCAGAACCTGGAGCCCGAGAGCTCCCTGAGCGCGGCCCCCGTCATCCAGCCCCTCTCCATCCAAGAGCTGGTCAGGGAAGGCAGCCGAGGCCGGGCCTCCGACTTCCGCGGGGGCAGCCTCATGACCGGGAGCAGCGCCGCCAAGGCCGTGCTCACGCTGTCCACCCAGGCCGACAGGTATGAGCGCACACCGTGGCCCCCACCTCAGACGGCTGCTCACTGCAGAGCCCTGGAGGGCAACACCACATCCATCTCTCTCGGCTCAGAATCCCTCCCAGGACACTTTGATGTCCTGGCCAGGCATTTAAGCCTCTTTTGATTTTATTTTCAAACATATTTCTGTCTCCCAGCATGCCCTGCACTTAGAATGAACTGTTTGCTATCTGATGTCTAAGACCAGAGGCTCTGGAGGTGGACTTCCTGGAGCTAGAAGTCTGCACTTAACCTGTGACCTTGGGCAGGTTCACCTCCCCGGGCCTTGATTGCCTCATCATAAAGTAGGGTCATGAAGTCACTCTCTCCCAGGGTAGCTGTGAGGTTAAACTAATTAGTACACTTGAAGCACTTAGGACAGAGCTTGCTAAATAGTAGTAGTCCATTATTTTTATGATAACTACAGTCCCACATCCAAGAGTGTGATTTATTATTCGACCATGTTAAGGTTGAGAGGAAAAACTCAACAATAACCCCAAGTAGTGACACTTTTCTGATGTTGAAAGTGCTGTTGGTCACCAGTCACATGTGGTCCCGCCTCACCTCACGCTCCATGCTGGGTCACTGTGCCCCCAGCATGGCTGCATTGAAGTTTATACAGGGAGCCAGCCAGCCAGGGAGGGGGTGGAGAGCAGAACAGCACTCATTGGGCTCAGAAGCGTTCTTTCCTGGCTTTGACGTTAACCAACTGCAAGGTCACATCTGTATAAATAGTTTTTGGTGCATGTATGTGTGTGTGTGTGTGTGTGTGTGTGTGTGTGTGTGTTTTAGTGAGAGAGAGCAGGGGGGAGGGGAAGGGAGAGGAGGAGAGAGAGAATCCCAAGCAGGATCGACCTGAGCCCAAATCAAAAGTCAGATGCCACCCAGATGCCCCTAACATCTGGATTAATAGTTATGCTGAGACTCAGTCTCTCCATCTACTAACTCGGTACAGTAATCCCTTTTTCCTGTTAATCCAACCAAATGGCTGTAAAAGCATTTTGGCACCTGGAAAGTAGTATACAAGTGTCAGGTGAGGCATAATATGCACCACTGTTGTTTTTTTGTTGTTTTTTGGGGGGTTTTTTGCTAAGAATTAGAAGAAATGGTTAATAGGATGCAGAAACACAATAATATTAAAATTAGAATTACAAAATCACAAGGAAAAATGTCTTTGTTTCAATAGTCTGTGAATGTTAATCCACTAATTTCCATCTTAAAACCTCTACGTCTCCTGTTCCCTCTGTGTGACCCTCTCCCTTGCCCAGCACGTGACACCCCCAGGGCTGCTTGCCCTTCTGGGATGAGCACAGATTGGGAGGGCCAGCGGCAGATGACCCAAGAGCAGGGGAAGGCTGGCCTTGTAAACTCACATTTGGTGCCAACCTTCTGAATGCCAGTGAGCCTCAGATCTTTCTCTAAGCCCTGCCGCCTGTGCTCCCCTCTGCCTTCCCAGCTCCCTCTGCCATAAATGTCTGCGCCTAGCTGAGTAGAAAACAGAAGGAACCTGCGAGGCCCCTAACATTTAGGAAATATTTGTTCTTTTAGTAGATACTTGAGTTCCCACCAAGTCCAAGGCTTTGGGTGTGTGTCAGAGGCAACATTAAAGCTAGCCCCACCCTCAGGGGGCTTACAGGTTTGGGTTTACTTGGGTTTTGTATCCTTCTCAAGGTCAAGGTCCAGCATTAGACTTATCTGTTGCAGCCCAGCAAAATCCCTGATTAACTTAGTGGGGTTTTCTATAGTACAGCTTATGAAACAGAAGCTACTTCTAAGGGTTCCTTTCCCCATTATTCAGTTTCAGGGAGTGATGCCTTGTCAATTTTCAACTTCTTGCCAAACATGAGTGCCTAGCATGGCTGGGGATACACAGATTTTTTTTTAATAGTCTATGCCATTTAGATTAATAATAGTTAGAGCCAACTTGTACACAGTAGTAATAGGTATAGAAGTATAACATATATCTATTTTAAGTTCCATATTTTCATTAATCCCATCTGACAAAATGGTCATAACCATTCTACCACAAAGACTTTGCTAAATCGTCTCCAGGTAACATATCTGTTTATTTCATTCAGGCTCTTTGAAGATGCTACGGACAAGTTGAACCTCACAGCTTTGGGAGGGTTCCTTTATCAGCTGAAGAAAGCCTCACAGTCCCAGCTCTTTCATTCTGTCACGGACACAGTTGATTACTCTCTGGCAATGCCAGGTAATTCTTTCCCGGTAGAGACTGTGCCGTGAGCATAGCAGGAAACGGCCCAGATCTCTCATGGCAGCGGCCCATCTGAAGACTTGAATCCACGTTCCCTTCGCACACAGTACCCTGGCTGAGTCCTCGTGCAGATCTGTCATCCAGCTTGGAAGCGTGGCAGGGGTGGGGGTGGAGTGGCAGAATTGTTCTCCGTGAACGGAAATGTTGCTGCTGCCGGTACCATAGGTGTTACTGCTGGGGCTGTGCTGGGTTGTTCTACTAAGTTCTGTGCTTGCGATGTAGAAAATCGTGTGGCTTCTCAGCGTGCAGATAGCTTAACGTGAGGGTGGGGCCCCATCTCCATATCACAGACCACGTCTCTTCATTCAGCTCAGTGCTTGCAGACGTGGTGCCTAATTCCACAAGGGATGGGTCGGAGAGAAAAGTGGAAGGGTCAGAAGCCCGATGACACATCTCGTTAATGATCAGCCAATATCATCTCATCTTCACTGCTGAGGCCAAGTGAAAAGGAAAGGTCCTCCTGAAGGGAGCAGAGTTGTACTGAGCTGTCCGGGGCTCCCAGATGGGGAGCAGGATGCTCACAAATGCATCTGTCCATCAATCGCCACAGTTGTCATGTGGAAACAGCCTATGTCCTGATGGGTTCCTACAGGGGACCGACGGTGTGGCAGGTTGGATTGCACAGCACCTGAGGTCCCTTCCATCTTTAGGAATCTGAAGTTCTAAGTGTACATATTTGGCCTTTTGATCCTTACTGCAGATTCTTAGTTGAGAAGCACAATCGTTTACCCATTTGTTTTTAATAGTCTTTAAAACCTTAGCTATATAAAGCCAACCTCCAGACCCATCAGATTTCCAGAGCACCCCTGAGCCTACGGGCAACCTTCAAAGTGTTCTGCATTGGAGAAAGCAGCAGGCTCTCAGCTTACGAAAAGCAATGAGCAGGGTCAGGAGGAGGCAGCAGACCGAGGAGGAGAAGGCAGCCCTTGCTTGGGAATGAATCGCCTAAGAGTTAAAATGCTGCCTCCACCATTTGCCAGCTGCATTGTCTTGGGCAGTCTACCTTCCTGACATTTAATTTTTCTAAATGGCAATAATTACATTTGCTTAAAGCTTGCTTTAAGAAATAAAGTGATTAAAGACACATAAAGAGCCAGCATAGCCTTCGATGCTGAGTAAACAGTCAGTAAATGTCAGTGATTATTATCACTGTCATTTTGAAGTTTATTTGATATGGCAAGATTAATTAGAAAGGAGCCTTCTGGTTGGAGGAGCATGATAATGATCAGTATTGTATAGGCAGCATGGGAGAAGCAGGACATGAACAGGAAGAAAGTGACAAGAAAGGAGAAGACCAAGGTGACAGGGCAAAGAAGTTGCAAAAGATCAGGGTAGGCAAGGATTGCACTGAAGCAAGACAGAACAGGTTAAACAAGTATGTTATCGAGTAGACAGGGGCCTGGTCTGCCTGGCAAGGGCTTCAGAGGTGCCGTTAAGGGTTGGCAAAGTGGAGGATGAGTGTTAGCAGTAATGATAATAGCTAAGAGCGGGTGTCGGGACATACATGCCAAGCCCTGTGATAAGCCCTTCAGGAGTACCATCCTTAAAGTAACTTTAAGAGCTAAGTGCTGGGGTGCCTGGGTGGCTCAGTCGGTTAAGCGTCTGCCTTCGGCTCAGGTCATGATCTCATGGTTCATGGGTTTGAGCCCCGTGTTGGGCTCTGTGCTGACAGCTCAGAGCCTGGAGGCTGCTTCGGATTCTGTATCTCCCTCTCTCTCTGACTGTCCCCTGCTCATGCTATCTCTCTCTGTCTCTCAAAAATAAATAAAAAACATTTAAAAAAATTTTTTAAAGAGGTAAGTGCTGTTATCAACACTTTTATAATGAGAATGTGGCTTAGAGAGGGAAGTCTCTGATCCAATGTAACCCGGCCTCGAAATGGGGCAGCCAGGAGTTGAGCCCCGGCAGTCTGACTCCCCAGCCCTCCTACTTAACCACCCCATCATTCCTCCGTACCCACAGCCTTGGTCACACTTGTCACAGCAGGCACCAGGCATATACTGGTGAATAGGAGAGGTGAGTCCTATCTTGTTCAGTGAACCACCCCGTCTGTCTTGAATCCAGAGTCCTCTCTTCCCTTACTTAGCCCCCACTAACTAATCCTACTGCTCCAAGGATTTTCATCCTCTCTCTGTGCTCGAATGGGTCAAACTGTTTCTGTGTTTGGGTTTTTATGGTCTTGTCTTCTTCTGGGATCAGACGAGATTGGGCACGTTCAGGGTGGTATGGCCATAGACTATGGTCTTGTCTTCTTACAGGAGAAGTTAAATCCACCCAAGACCGGAAAAGTGCCCTCCACCTATTCCGCCTGGGGGATGCCATGCTGAGGATCGTGCGGAGCAAAGCGCGGCCACTGCTCCACGTGATGCGCTGCTGGAGCCTGGTGGCCCCGCACCTGGTGGAGGTGAGCACCTGGTGGAGGTGAACACTGGTGGCCTCACACCCGGTGGAGGGGAGCACCTGGTAGCCCCGCACCTGGTGGAGGTGAGCACTGGTGGCCCTGCACCTGGTGGTGGTGAGCACTGGTGGCTCCACACCTGGTGGAGGTGAGCACCTGGTGGCCCCACACCTGGTAGCCCTGCACCTGGTAGAGGGGAGCACCTAGTGGAGGGGAGCACTGGTGGCCCCGCACCTGGTGGAGGGGAGCATTGGTGGCCCCACACTTGGTGGAGGTGAGCACTGGTGGCCTCACACCTGGTGGAGGTGAGCACCTGGTGGCCCCACACCTGGTAGCCCTGCACCTGGTAGAGGGGAGCACCTGGTGGAGGTGAGCACTGGTGGCCCACACCTGGTGGAGGTGAGTACCTGGTGGCCCCACACCTGGTGGAGGTGAGCACCTGGGAAGCGGGGCTGGTGCAGGGGTTTCCAGGCAGTATGTGGATGAAGAACACTGTGGCCTGAGAGCAGTCAGGTTCCCAGCGCCTGGGCACAAGCATCTTAGTCCTCTGTACATCACGGCATCTAGAGAATCACCACAAAGGCAGGACCACCATGGCACAGTGTCACCCTGACCCTCTTTCTTTAGAGCTACGTGACTTGGCTAGGAACCTCCAGCCAGTTTCTCATTCTTCATGCTCAAGTTTTAACCCAAGGCTGGAGCCTCACTTTTTTTTTAAGTTTATTTATTTATCTTGTGAGAAAAAGAGAAAGAGAGCGCGTATGTGCATAAGTAGAGAAAAGGCAGCGAGCAAGGGAGAGAGAATCCCCCGTCATGGGGCTCAGTCTCATGAATCATGAGGTGATGACCTGAGCCGAAGTCAAGAGTCAGATGCTCAACCGACTGAGCCACCCAGGCGCCCCTGCAGCTTCAGTTTTATGCGTGATTTCTACAAGGCCTTTTGCTCCTGCCAGTCTCTTTTTTCTGATAGCTAAATATATATACTCTGGGAGGTACCCTGTAGCTAACCATGTGTCCTAGTTTTCTCAACAAAATTAACACTAGGACCCTTTTCACTCTCAGAGCAGTTCATAGAATAAATTATCTCCTATAAACTAAGCATTTCAACAGATGACGACTGGCTACTTCGCAGTTGATGGGAGAATTGTTGCCTTGTTTTTCAGTAAAAACTATTCTTACTCCTTTTTTAGTGCTCCCTGTAGAACTATGTCATAAAATCAAGTATTTTGGGGGAACTTTTTTGGAATCTTTTTAAATTCACTAACCTGAGAATATTCTAGCAAGAAAACAACAACTTGGTCATGGAAAAACAATGTATCAGTTCTCTGTTACACTGTTAACAAACCACCCCTAAGACCTAGCCACTTAAAACAAAAAACATTTACTTAGCTTATGATTCTGTTGGTCAGAAATCTGAGCTGGGCTCTGCTGGGCCATCCTGGTCTGAGCCAGGCTTGGCTGGTCTCAGCTTGCCTCCCCCGTGTGGTCACCTGGTTCATGGTGGCCTTGCCCAGGAGGGCTGGACAAGTGGGCCTCTCTCCACAGTCTCTCTCCCTTCAGTAGACCAGCCCTGGCTCATTCACGTGGCATTCTTAGGATTCTAAAGGAAAGCACCAGGGCAGACCCCGAATCAGAACTACTTTTCAATTCTCTACTGATGATACCAATGTTTGGTATTGTCCCATTGTCCAGAGCAAGTCACACATCCAAGACCAGGGTCGCTGTGAGAGAGGACTACTAAAGATACAAAGATGTGATCCAACTGGAGCATTTTGGGCACAGTTGGCCCACCTCCCTGAGGGATAGATGACTCATCTGATCTTCCTACTTAGGGCATGACTAAGCATGAGAGCATGGGCAAGTTTCCCAGCTAGGTTCTGGTGTCTTTATGGTACCTGTGTTCTCTACACCCAAGAAAACTGACATGTTACAAGAAAAAGAAAAGAATGACTAGAAATTTATTTCTCCAGAAATATTAAAGTAAAACTAGAGTTCTGTCTGGTAAGGGTTAGATTATTAAACATTCCATTTTAGTGTCCTGTTCATCTATACTTATTCCTTTGATTTTTTTTCTTTTACTTTAACAGAATTGCTGCTTCTTCCTCCCTGCAATGGGTGGGTTAGGAGCCCAAGAAACCTTTTTCATGGAGTCCTGATGGTCTTCTCGCTCCTGAATTTTGCAGGCTGCCTGCCATAAGGAAAGACACGTGTCTCAGAAGGCTGTCTCCTTCATCCATGACATCCTGACGGAAGTCCTCACCGACTGGAACGAGCCACCGCATTTTCACTTTAACGAAGCCCTCTTCCGCCCTTTTGAGCGCATCATGCAGCTGGAGCTGTGCGACGAGGACGTCCAGGACCAGGTCAGTGCACGTGGCGCAGCGAGCGCCCGCTGAGTGCACTGGTGCCACAGCTTGGCGCCGTAGGCATCTGTCACCTTTCCAGTAATCCTTTGCGGGATCTGTGACAGGGGGTTAGGCAGCTTAGCTAATTAGATGCATGGTTAGTGATTGGTGGAGCCGGGGTTTGAAACGAGGCAATCTGGCTGCACCCGTCTGTTCTTTCACATACCTCTCCTGGGCTCTTCGTCACTACGGTACCCTCTGGACACTTCACGTCTGGTCTGACAGTGGGCCAGGAACCCAGATCTACTCTCTGAAACATACTAACTAGGTTTAATAAAGGTTGATAAATCCCTTTAAAATACATTGACACTTTCGGGCAAGAAGGTAAAGAATATGAAGATGTCCAGAACTAAGTAACAACAGGAAACCAGAAAGCTAAGCAGAGCTCTAAAACTGGTTTTGCCATGAGGGAATCTGTCATCAGGTGAAACTGAGTTTCTGCTTGTCACATTGGTGTTTTTAAATTTTTTTTAACATTTTTATTCATTATTGAAAGACAGAGACAGAGCAGGAGCAGGGGAGGGGCAGAGAGTAAGGCAGACACAGAATCTGGAGGAGGCGCCAGGCTCTGAGCTGTCAGCACAGAGTCCAATGTGGGGCTCGAACTCACATTGATTTTCTTTACTCTTTAACAGTCCTTTTTCATTTTTTAAAAAATATAATTTATTGTCAAGTTAGTTAACATACAGTGTGCTCTTGGCTTCAGAAGTAGATTCCCACAATTCATCGCTTACATACAACAGTGCTCATCCCTACAAGGGCCCTCCTCCATGCCCATCACCCATTTTTCCCTCTAACTGCCCTCCTCCATCACCCTCAGTTTGTTCTCTGTATCTAAGAGTCTCTTATGGTTTGCTTCCCTCTCTGTTTCAAACTATTTTTTCCCCTTCCCTTCCCCCATGGTCTTCGTTTAAGTTTCTCAAGTTCCACATATGAGTGAAAACATTGGATAACTGTCTTCCTCTGCCTGACTTACTTCACTTAGCATAATACCCCCAGTTATTTCCATGTTGTTGCAAATGGCAGGATTTCATTCTTTCTCATTGCCAAGTAGTATTGGCATTGTATGAGAGACAGATCTCAATGCAAACCTGTATTATAAAACTGGGGTTCACTCAGGCCAAAGTTGAATTAGTAATGTAGTAATGAACCCAAGTACCACTGTCCCTGAGGATACTCGCAGCCTCTCTCTAACATTTGATCTTATTTTTAAAAATTTTTTGTAATGTTTATTTTTGAGAGAGAGTAGACAACATGAGTGGGGAAGGGGCAGAAAGAGAGGGAGACACAGAGTGTGAAGCAGGCTCCAGTTCTCTGAGTTGTCAGCACAGATCCCAATGCAGGGCTCGAACTCACAGACCATGAGATCATGACCTGAGCTGAGGTCAGATGCTCAACCGACTGAGCCACCCAGGCATCCCTAACATTTGCTCTTGATGGAGATAAAGGAAAAAAAAAAAAAAGGACTCTGTAAGATTTAAAATTAAAAGCTAGCCTTTCTTTAGAGTCAGCCTATGAAATTACACCACCTTGCCTGAGCTGCGAAGCTCTATACAGGCACAGTACAAAAGCAACAGAAGTTCCCCCGGAGGAATTTATTTCAACTCAGGCCATGAAAGAATCCCACAAATAAAGCTCCAGGATCTGTGAGTTCACAGCATTTACAAAACATCACAAAACACACGGGGAACAAGGTGGCAGTCGGAGGGGACTGCCAAAGCAGTAGGTGGCACTGTCCGGACTAAAGAGCATTGACATACTGGCATCCTGTCTGCAAAACGTTAACTAAGAATGTCTATTAAGCTTAAGGAGACGAAAACCAGGAAGATACATGTTTATACCAAAACTCTAAATTGGGGGAGGGGGGTTCAGTAATAGTGAACAAGTAGTTCAGATCAACTTCCCAAAGGGAACAACCAGAAAAAGTTGAATTTAAAAAAAATCTTTTTCAATCACTGGAAGGCGTTGGAATACAACAAGGCAGTGAATAACTATGAGGTCTAGGAGAAAAAGAATGCCCAGAGTCTGGGCCTGGTGCTCGAGGCCACGTTTCCTGAAACAGAATCCACTAATTTCAGAAGAGGAAGCTAAAAGATTGAGGAACTAAGCAAAACTAGAGTCTTTAATGAAGCACTGACTTCTCAGGATCATGAAGAGAAAGGGATGTGTTAGGAAGAAGAGTGAACCGTGACCAGCCTGGTCATGATAGGAAATAATCTCAGTCCCTAATACGAGATACCTGACTGAGAGCTCTGGTGCCTGCCACAGTGCAGAGCATCTCTCTTCTAGAACACGATGTCATCCCAAGGACTCACACTACTTCTTGATTTGCATGTGCAGTGTCTACATTCAATCAAAAATAATTAGGCTCATTAGGAAACAACATGTCGTTGAAAACACAAAGAAAAATGAACAATAAAGATAGGTACACACGCACGCGCGCGCGCACACACACACACACACACACACACACACTCAGCCAGGGATCCACACCTCAGAGTTATCGGAGACCGACTTTAAAATAACTACACTTAAATGCATTCAGAAAGATTTAAGACATGATGGCATGAAAAAGTTAATGGATCTTCCTCACAAAAGTCAAGTATAAAACAGGACAAAATCATCAAAAGCAACAATCTCCACTTTCTGGAGATTGACCAAGGACAGACAACAAATTGAGTAGCATTTATGCTTAGAAATACTTCTTGCTAGAAATTTGGTTACGAACAGTGGAAGTCTCTGACCTCTTGGCAAAGACTGTATCCATCACCCTTGCTCTCAAGATATTGGCAAGAATAGTGGTTTGACCAGTGTGGAGCTAACTTGGAAAATCAGCAGGTTTTCTCCTATGAGAGAAGGACTTGGGTTAAAGAAGATGAAGAAAGACCATTGGTGTGGCAACTGAAAGTGGTGAGTTCATTAGGAGGTGAACAGGAGAACCCCACAACTTTGTTAGCTCACAGTTGCAGTGAGCAGTGAACCAGTAAGAAATGAAAAGGCATCTTAGGGGTGTTTGGGCGGCTCAGTAGGGTGAGCATCAAGCTTCAGCTCAGGTCATGATCTAGTGGTTCATGAGTTCAAGCCCTGTGACAGCTCAGAGCGTGGAGCCTGCTTCAGATTCTATGTCTCCCTCTCTCTTTACCCCTCCCCCACTTGATGCTCTGTCTCTCTCGGTCTCTCAAAAATAAATAAACGTTAAAAAAATAAAAAATATAAGAAATGGTTTCTCTGGAAACCAGAAACTTAATAGAAAAACTAGATAAGTTCCTCCCACATCTCTGGCTGACTAAAACATGGGTATATTCAAGCTATGCCATATAAATCCCATCAGAAAGTAAAAAACTAGGGAAACTTGAGAACTGGCCAACGTTGGACTATTTTCCCCAACCTACATACTTGGGTTGGTTGAAGAGGATAGGAGACTTAAAGGCTCAAGTTCTCTGAGCACAACTTTTTCCCACATCGTCAGCTAACCACGAACCTGTGCAGACACAGGGATGAATTCTGGATAGTAAGGCTAAGACATACAAACAAACTGAGCCAGAGACATTGGCTGTTCACACATGGGAAGGGACGAATTGCACAGTATAAGTTTGACCCTTTATTAAAAAAAAAAAAACTAAGAAAAATTAATCAGAATTCAGCATTGCTACACTCTATTATATAAAATGTCAACTATACAGAAAAGAAACATGCAGAGACAAGAAAGAGTGACACATTGAGAGGTGAGGCAAAATTAGGAAGTGACTTAGAATGAGCCCAGATGTTGGAGGTGAGGAACAGTCTTTAGAACAGCTATTATAAATATGTTCAAAGAATTAAAGGAAAATACGATGGCAATAACTCAAAAGTAGACTAAAGAAATGGAAACTATGAGAAAACACAAATTCTGGAGCTGATAAAAGCACTAACTGTAATGAAGAATCTACTAAATAGTCTTACTAGCAAGATTTGAGATGGCGGAAGAATCCGTGAACTTTGAAGGTTGATTAGTAGAAATTATCCATTCTAAAATTGGAGAGGATTGTTTGACCAGAAATAAAACCTTAAAGACCTGTGGGAAAATACCAAGCTTACGTGTAATGGGAGTTCAAAGACAGATGAGAAACACAAAGGGTGAGAAAATATATTTAGACAAATAGTAGAACCCCAATTAGCATCAACACAAAGCTATTCATGGTAGATACATTATAGTCAAACTGCTCAAAGACAAAACCTTGAGAGCAGCAAAAGAAAAATAGAATTACCACAACTGGATTAACTGCTACTTTTCAGAGAGAATGAAGGCCAGAAGATAATGCAATGACATTGAAAGTGCTAAAAGAAAAAAAAATGGTCAGTGAATAGAGTAATTACCCTTTCAAGATGAAGGTGACATAAAAGCATTCTCAGATAAACAAAATTCGAGAGAATTTCTTGCCAATAGATCTATTCTGTAAGAAATACTAAAGGTGGCTCAGTCAGTTGAACGTCCAAGTTCAGCTCAAGCTATGATCTCATGATTCATGAGGTCAAGCCCTGCATCAGTCGTACTGCTGTCAACACAGAGCCCACTTTGGATCCTGTCCCCCCCCCCGCCCCTTCATTGATTGTACTCTTTCTCTTTCAAAAAAATAAATAAAACATTAAAAATAATACTATGGGGGGGCACTGGAGTGGCTCAGTCGATTGGGCATCTGACTTCAGCTCAGGTCATGATCTTGCAGTTCGTGAGTTCAAGCCCTACATCAGGCTCTGAGCCATCAGGAGCCTGCTTCTGATTCTGTGTCTCCCTCTCTCTCCGTTCCTCCCCCACTCACGCTCTGTCTCTGTCTCTCAAAAAAGAATAAACTTAAAAAAATTTTTTTTAAAAAAATGCTAAGGGAATTTCTTCAGACTAAAAGGAGATAATACAAAATAGTAAATCAATTTCACAAAAAGAAATGGTATTTTATGTGAGTAAGTAGAAAAAGATTGTATTATTTTCTCTTTTTGTTTTAAAAATGTTAAGAGCACCAACTCCAACATTGTATTTTTGGATTTATTAAATATCAAGATATAAATAACCATAACAGAATGAAGGGGAAGAAAATGAAACAATTCAGAAGCAAACTTGCTATATTTTGCCAGAATTAAATCGGTATTAACGTAAAGAATATTGTGATAAATGATAGATGTGTATTATCCCTAGGGCAACAGCCAAGAGAATAACACAAATAATAAGTTAAAAATAGATAAAGGAATTAAAATGATAGACTAAAAACATGTTTAACACAAAAGAAGGCAGCAAAGGAGGAACAGAACAAAAACCACTTATGTGCGGAAAACAAATAGTAAAATGGCAGGTGTGAATGAGACCATATTAATAATAGCATTACATATGTATTGGCCAAAAGATGCTCAATGCCATTAGTCATTAAGGAAATGCAAATCAAAAACACAATGAGATATCACTTCAAACCCACCAGAATGACCGCAATATAAAAGATACTAACTTTTGAGGAGAATGTGGAGAAGTCAGAATCTTCATATGCTCCTGACAGAAAAGTTAAATGCACTGCCATGGGAAACAGTCTGGCAGTTTTTCAAAAGGTACATAACCAAGAAAAATTAAAATATACATATAAATCTAGAGATAAACATGCATAGTGATGTTATTCATAATAGCCGGAGAGTTGGAAACAACCTAAATTCCATCTGCTGATAAATGGATAAATATGCCATTTCCATGCAATAAAATATTATTTGGCAATTAAAAAAATCAGTTCTGATTTGTGCTACAACATGGATGAACCTTGGAAACATTACACTAAACGAAAAAGGCCAGTTATAGAAGACCACATTTTATATGATTGCATTTATGTAAAATGTCCATCAATAATAAGTCAATAGAGATAAAAAGTAGGGTAAGGATTGCCTGAGGTGGAGGGTAGTAGGGTTGGGTGGAGGGATGATGGCCCACATGTTTTGGCTTTGGTGGACACAGGCAAGTAATGAGAATGTTCTAAAATTAGATTACTGATGGTTGTACAACTCTGTGAATATGCTAAAACAAATTGTACAGTATAATGGGTCAATCTTATGGTATGTGATTTATGTCTCAAAGATGTTAGAAAACGTGAATTGACTAAAAGTATCAGAAGGCAGAGATTATAAGACTGGACAGAGCAATAAGATATTATAATGTGCAGTCTGCAAGAGACAGATTTTAGATTCAAAGGCAATAGATTGAAGGTAAGAGTATTGAAAACGATATGCCATGCAAACAGTAACCATGAAAGAGTTGGGGTGGCTGTATTGATGTCAGGTGAAATGGACATTAATATGGTGAATATTACTAGAAACAGTCTTTGGAACCTTGATTTAGGCAAAAATTTTTTAGAAATGACACCACCATGAAGGCACCTGGTTGAGCATCCAACTTAGGCTTAGGTCATGATCTCACGGTTTGTGAGTTCAAGCCCCACATCAGGCTTTGCAATAATAGTGTGGCGCCTGCTTAGGATTCTCTCTCTCTCTCTTTCTCTCTTTAGTCCTCCTCCCCCCTGCCTCTCAAAAATACACAAACATTTTTTAAAAATTAAAGAAATGACACCAACATGATCCATAAAGAGAAATTGATGAATTAGCTTTCATCAAAATTAAGAACTTGTTCTTCAAAAGACACCATTAAAAAATAAAAATACAATGCCAAAGCTATTTTTAAAAATATGTAAATCCTATGTATATCTCAGGAAAGATCTGAATCTATAAGTAGTCTTTTTTAAATATGTATTTATTTTTGAGAGAGAGAGAGAGAGACAGAGCATGAGCGGGGGAGTGGCAGAGAGGAGGGAGATACCGAATTTGAAGCAGGTTCCAGGCTCTGATCTGTCAACATAGAGACCAACACGAGGCTCAGGGCTCGGGCTCAAACTCACAAACACCGTCTCATGACCTGAGCCAAAGTCAGGCGCTCAAATGATTGAGCCATCCAGGCGTCCCAGGAAAGACCGGAATCTAGAATACATAAAGAACTCTAATTAATAAAGAGGCAATAATGAGAAGACAAAAGTCCAATTTAAAAAAACACAGCAAACCATTTACCAAGGGCTAATAGGCATGTGAACAGTTGTTCAACAGTGTAAGTCATACCAAAATGCAGATTAATGCAATGTGGCTGCTAATGTAGAAGATTTTTGAGTGAGTTTGACTGAATTCTGGTTTTTTTCTTTTTCACTGAAATTAACCCAGAAACAGGGAGTGGAGAAACGAATCCTCCTTTCCAGAAATTTTCTTGCTGCTCTTGAGAAAGTTTTAAGTGCCACCTCCTTTGCCTCCACCAGGTTGTCACATCCATCGGCGAGCTAGTTGAAGTATGTTCCACCCAAATCCAATCGGGATGGAGGCCCTTGTTCAGTGCCCTGGAAACGGTGCACAGTGGGAACAAGTCAGAGGTGAAGGAGTATCTGGTTGGTGATTACTCCATGGGTAAGACCGTGTGTTCATCTTGTATGCTGAAACGTTACTGAACACATTTATTAGTTAGAAAGTTTTGGGTGGAGTCTTTAGGATCTTCTAAATACAATATACCATGTAATCTACAAACAGGCAGTTTTACTTCTTCCTTTCCTATTTGGATGCATTTTATTTTATTTTTTTCCTGCCTAGTTGCTCTGGGCAGCATTTCCAGTACTATGTTAAATAAGGCTGGTGACAGGGAAGATTATGTAAATGATTCTTGCTATAAAGCGTTAGTTCTTGATGCCAGCGCTCACGCTATCTAAAGAAACTGAACAATAGGGAAGACTGCCATTCAGCCATGCTTTTTCGGGGGAAACAGTCTGGTAGAGCAGGGACACACATTCTGAGTTCTGCCAGCAGGCCAAGAACCTGAGCATTAATCAGGCCCTGCTCTTCTGGACAGATTAGACGAAAGGCTAACACTTCTGTGTTTCAGTTATACATATCTGTGTTGAGTTCATTCCTAAAGCCAAAAAGAAAACCATTATTCACTTGCTAGGAAGCAGCAGGAAGCCTCATAATGTAGTAGAATCCCAGTCATGGAAATCGGGTTTGGGGACCCATAAAGCATGCCCAACAACCATGGGTATCCTGTCAGTGAGTGGTCCCCAGACTGCTGATACATTCAGAGACCAACCGGAGGGGCTCACGGGACTTGGCATGTAGTTATGCTTGAGTCTTATTGCCTGGCTCAGATTTATTACATGCCTCACAGCTAAGATTTATCATGGCGGCATACTAAGGACAGGCCAGATGATCAGGGCCAAAAACAGAGAATCTGGGGAAGTCCCAGGCTTCCGTGTGCTCTCAGCTCCCCAGGAGGGTCCCATAGAGCATACTCTTCCCCAGCAGTGAAAATGCAGCAACATGAGTATGATGTTTCTTCCCAGCAAAGCCCATTAGAAGAGACCCAGCTAAGAGCTGGCCACCTATGTGGTCCTCTACCTAGCACCTACCAAAATCCGAGACTCCCCAGAGGAAAGCAAGTATTCGGAATAAGCCATGTTGTTTGCACAGTCTAGGCACCGTGAACCACCCTCATCAGTTAACTGTTGCCTGGGAATATTCTGAGAGCCAAGTCCCCAGATGCCTATCAAGGGCCAATCCTGTAAAGCAGGCCTTCTAAGGATAGCAATCCCGAGCTGGTGAACTCTTTTCTGTACAGTTATGAACCAATTAGAATATGCCATCAGGGCTTTTCTAAACCTTCCCTTTTCTTTAATTATGTGTGCAGGAGAATCCCAGAGGCCTGCATGTTTCACCACCTTGTAGAGCCACACACAGCCTCAGCCCTGCAGCTGGCTTTGCCCTCATCTCGTATTTGTAGCCTTCCTGCAGCTCCCCCTGCAGGCAAAGCTGAGAAAGACAGTTCTGGAGCCACTCCGTGTGTACCCTCAGAAGGCCAGGGATTTCCTCCAGTAGGTCTTTCCCAAGGCCTCATGGAAGATGCTAAGAGTATGGACAACCTGAAGCATAGAGACCTGGTGTTCTTACAATTCTACGACCTTCTTCCCCCAGGAAAAGGCCAAGCCCCAGTGTTTGATGTATTTGAAGCTTTTCTCAACACCGACAACATCCAGGTCTTCGCGAATGCAGCCACGAGTTACATCATGTGCCTTATGAAGTTTGTCAAAGGGCTGGGTAAGTGGGGTCTTCTTTCCATGCCTCGTGACAGCTGGGGGCCCTTTCCTGGAGGACTGTGGTGGAGAGCCCTGGAGTCAGGCCAGTGCCTGCGGGAGCGAGCAAGCAGCCTGGGCTGTGCGCAGATGGTGGTGTGTTGTGTACTCAGCAGCAGAAAGCTGACTGTCAGAGCAGCTGGGATTCGGGCCAGGGTTGCTATTTTTCATCGTGTTCATGGAATACTCTTGTAGCGTGTTTTCAATCTATATGTTATTTTACTCCAGCGTCTTTTTGGATCTTAAAATATTCAGTACTATATTTAGTAGCACTGCCCTTATGCAGGAATATGGTCCTGGATGTCACATAATTAGAGGCCTGAGCTTGAGTTCCCAGATCCTCCTAAAAAAAAAATTAAGAATGCCTTCTCCTGGGCCTTATTAACCATAAAATTTCTTTGGAGTGTGAAAGTCCCCCTTCTTTGAGACTTTCTGTGTGTCAGAGTCTACTAAGCTGATTTTCTGCTTGATTTAGCAATACTTTAACGAAGGAGTGTTCTGCTATACGTACGACATGACCTGTGTAGTAGATTTTTACACAGCACAAGTTTATCTGGGATGAAATGGAAGGGAAGGCAGTCAGTTAAGCCAGCAATTTTAGAAGCACCTTCCATCTTAAAGGTTTGAGAACTTCACCATGGAGTGAGTGCTCTTAGACCTGGAGGCTAAGAACAATTTAAATAAGGTAAATAAAGTCCATAATATTCTTTTTCAATTTTTGCTAAATAATCGACATTTCTTTGCAAAAGAAAACTGGACACAAAGAAACTAGGTGACTTCACTCACACTCCCTTCATTTAGGGAATAGGAACAAAATGCAAGTTTGAGGATAGAGCCTGAGGGCAACAAGTCTGACCCGTAGACCATTGTTGTTGTCTATGATTTATCATCTGTGCCTTAGTCTGTTACTGCACACACCCTGGGAAGCGGAGGACTGAGCGGAAGGCTAACCATGGCAGCCACTCGCTTCTTCTTCGGGCTTCAGAGGAAGATGTCTTTTGAACTACAGCATAAGATTTTATTTTTTTTTCAATTCTGCTATATGTTAAATAGAAGCCAAATAATCTTGATTATAAGAAGAACTTAAAGTATGAATATGTTAGGTAGTAGAAAATTGTTTTTGTTTGGGGAAGACTCACTCTGTGTGCCTCCTTTGTTCTGTGATTACCACACTCATAATACTGGGTGAGGGAGGGGGCGGTTCTCCCATCAAGCAATATTCTGCGACACCAGCTGGGTGTCCTACAGTTCAATTCAACTCTGACACTACCCGGAGTTGGCTCAGAGTCCACAGATTAGGGGCTCAGTCCCACAAGACTGCCCTCCACTTCACACGCCAAGCACACGTAGGTCCCCAGGTTAACGACAACTCTGACTTGGCTACAAGTCATGGTTCCCATAAGCCCTGCCCCTAGGATTTGGTTATTTTTTTAGAATAACTCACAGAACTCAGGGGAACTCGTTTACCAGTTTATTAAATCATGAAAGATATAATAAAGGATACAGATGAACAGCCAGACAAAGAGATACACGGGGCAAGATCCACAAGAATCCCAAACACAGGGGCGTTTGTCCTCATGGAGTTCAGCTGTGCCACTCGCCCTGCATGTAGATGTGTCCACCAACCCAGAAGACCTCTGAGCCCTGTACCCTGGGGGCTTCATCAAATAGGCCTGATAGATCTTTAACTCTGTTTAGGAGTTACAAAGGGAAGGTTCTGATCATGGCTTGGTCTTTCTGGCGGCCAGTCCACATCCAGGAGCCCACCAGGTGTTGCCTCAGTTAGAACAATAGAGATTCCTACCATCCGGGAAATTTCAAGGATATAGGAGCTCTGTGTCAGGAATTGGGGTCAGAGACCACATATTAGAGCAAAAGATGCTTCTAGTACTCTTATCACTTGGGAAATTACAAGGGTTTTAGGAACTACGTGCCATGAACTGGGAGCAGAGGCCAGTATATATGTTTGCTATTATGTCACAGTTTTATATTTCATCGAAGAGTCATAATAACGACTGTTAGTCAGTGAACAGTTGAGTGTCTGCTATGTGGGCACATCTATATGAAGATATAAAGATGAATAAAACGTGTGAGAGATTCACCTGTGGGAGGCTCACTGCCTCTTCTAGAAAACACATGTAAATCGATAGTTAGAATTCAGTAAGATGAGTATCTTCACGGAGGCTAGTAGGGGGTAAAAAGACATTTAAGCTGAAATAAACACGCAGCTGAGATAGATGTTTGGTAGCGGGGGGCTAGGTGCAAGCTTCAAAGAGGAAGTAACATTTGAACTTGGTGGAGTAAGCCATAGATTTATTTTTCTAGAAACAGAGTACATTGGAGGTACCCACATAAGAGGGATGGTGGGTGACGAGTTGGAAAGAAAGGAAGGGGGCAGTTGTGAAGGGCTCTGTGTGCCACATCAAGGAATCTGGAATGTGCGGGGAAGGGTATTAAGTAAAGGGTAGTAGGATCACATGCAGTGTTAGAAACGAAACGCTGGCAGGCACGTGTCCCCATAGGTGGGGGCGAGAAGCTGCAGGCCGGCAGGGTGTAGACAGGATGCGATTGGCTCTGGCTCATGGTAGAGGTGGGATCTGCGGGCTCGTCACTGCTTGAATGGGGGCTTGGGGAGGAGGAACTGAGGATGGCTGGTGCTACCCAGAATTAGGATATTCAAAAGGAGAGCGGGTTAGGCGTGGAGGAGAAGAGAAAGTAATGAATTCTATCTTTAGACATGTGGACACGTTGAATTCCTGTGAAACTCCATTCAGGGGGAGATGCCTAACAGCATGTTACAAATTTGAGATTTTCTCTTAAGAGGGGAGTTAGGGGCAGCAAATGAAGATGCAGAATTATCAGTATGTGCAAAGAAGTTTTTTTTTTTTTTTTCTGTCAGTTATAAGGTGGAGTTATTTGTATGGGGCATAGAGTCTGTGGGAACTCAGGAGCCTCCAGGGCAGCCATGCAGGCTGTGGACTGCCCAGGACTCCAGGGGGCACCATTTTCATAGACTTTGATATGTTACACAAAAAACAAAAAAAAAAACGGTGGGACACTCACTGTGATGAACAGGCTAAGAAATGAACGTATTTTTAATTCCCATTTTGCTTATTCAACATGAATTTGACCTGTTCTGTGTTTTTATATTGTGAAGTGTGTTCATCCAAACAAGAGGTTGGCAAACAATGGCCTGCAGCCCAGATCCAACCCATCAGTAGTTTTTATAAATAAAGTTTATTGGAACACAGCCATGGTCATTTGTCTGTAGCTATTTTTATGCTACAACAGTAGATTTGAGTAGTCGTACAAAAACAAGAGGACCTGCAA
Source organism: Helogale parvula (assembly GCA_004023845.1). Lineage (NCBI taxonomy): Eukaryota > Metazoa > Chordata > Mammalia > Carnivora > Herpestidae > Helogale > Helogale parvula. Next base: position 58,120 of record PJEM01004821.1, on the reverse strand, counting down.
AGCCTGAAATATTTACCGTCTAACCCGCTCCTTGATCTAAAACACAGATGTTTATCTTTTCTTTTTTAAGGAGAAACATGCCTCTTTGTCTGAATTTTAACTAATGCCTAGTAATTCGGTCTGTTTATCCCCAGGGGAGGGTGCTAGTTGCTATGATTGTAGACAATTAGAAACACTTACAGTACCATGGAATGATTTTATTAAAAGTATGGGAATAGATTCATTACATGAGAAGAATGATAATCCTCGACTAATATTTACCTATAGAAAATCCAGATGCCCTCTACAGATCTGCGAAATCTCTAGATATATACCACGAACAAAACAGAAGTCATTCCAGCTCAACTCGGTAGTGTCTGTCCCCAAGCCCCAGACGTTCAGATCATCCCAGGGACTTTGTTGATCATCACTTTTTAGTGCTGAGCTCTGGCAGCACATGGGTTCTTTTCCAAATGGAGGGAGGCCATTCCAGCCTGACACGTGGCTTGTTGCCAGGATTGTCTTTAATCATCAAGCTCCACAGTCACACCCACAACAGCAGGGGCACAGAGAAGTGAGTTACAGAGCGTCCGGGTACAAAACAACACCGTCCGGCCACTCTGGCTATTATGGTAGAACCCAGAAAAAGTGTTCGTGGTTTAGTGAAAAGCAGAGTTACAAAATGGAGTAATCCCAACAAAATAAGATGCACGCTATGATCCCAACTATATTTAACATGTACACATGCAGAGGAGAAAAATGAGGAGTTGCGGAGTGTGGGGTAATTTTTTCTTCTATTTTAGTAGACTTTTAATGAACAAAGTCTGTGTGACTAAATTAGGTCTTCTGTTGAAGGGGGAACCCCAGAGTAACGTTGTCTGTCCTCCAGGGGAGGTGGACTGTAAGGAAATAGGAGACTGTGTCCCAGGACCGGGAGCGACGTCCCCAGACCTGTGCCTGCCTGCCCTGGATTACCTCAGGCGCTGCTCTCAGGTACGGGGGTGCTTGCACGCAGCTCTAGTAGAAATCTTTCTCCCCACCCCTTCCAGGAAGGAAAGAAACTAATTGGAAATACACTAGAACACACCAACTGAATTGAAATCTCTGAAACTTCTCATTTGTCACTCACATGCAGGAACTATCATAATCTCTATATTTGCGTCAGGCTGTAAGAAAGGTGTCATGAGATCATGGGAAGTCCTTATGATAGGACCAGAATGTGGATGGTGGGGGTGCAGCCAGGGGAGGGAGACAAAAACAAAAGAGGGATGGAGTCAGTCAAAATCTAGCTAAGAAATCCCATGAAACAGCACTTCTCAGAACAGCAACCTTCATTGTGCTAAATCCAGTAACTCCCATTGTCCATGTCAGATGCCAGTGGACCAGAGGATAGCCCCCAGGCTTCCGTGACACCCTCTCTGCTCTCTCAGTAGTTGTAGTCCCGTTTTTATGGCAGGTTGTATCCCCAGGCCTCTCCTGGTCTGTGGAACCTCTCCCCTGGTGATAGCAGTGACAGCGTGAAGCCCCCGGGCTTTAGAAAGGACAGCCAGCCACAGCATCTTCCCCCAGCCGCCTCCACCAGGCCCCACTCATGACAGACCACAGCAGCCTTTTCACTCTCAGATCCGTCCTTCTCTCTCTGTGCCCCAACCACACAGACTTTTTGCCCCTCAGGTACACGGCACCTTACCGCCCAGGGCTCTTGTTGTCCCCTCTGCCTGGAATTTCCCCTCCCTGGATCTCTGTAGGATGCTCCTTCTCTTGATCTCGTCAGGGACATCACCTCCTCAGAGACCAGAGCTAACTACCAACTCCTGCCAACATTCCCACGTGCCCCGGTTGCTCCAGTATCACCTAATTGTTTCTATAGCCTTTATGTCCAAAATTGTATTTTATCATTGTAAGACCCGCCCCCCCAGGACAGAAATTTTGTCTGTCTCACTCACAGCTGTTTTTCTGGTTTCAGGCCCAGCAGGCACAATTCTAGTTCATGAGGATCTATGGGGGTTTGGCCCAGGAATGAGGATCCCCGGGCAACGGGCTCCAGCAGTGAGAGGGGAATGGGGAACCCAGGGCTGGCTGTCCGCTCTGCTTCCGATGCCTCCATCTCTCCCACCTGCCCACGCAATCCTCCAATCCCCTGCTTACCGCTGGCCTCAGTGCCTTGGTGTCAAGGGAAGGGGAAATCAGAGCCTGGTATCCCATTTGCCTGTCGACTAGCTCTCCTCAGTCTGTGGGACTAGATCCCCACAGAACACTCCCCCATAGACAGAACTCTTGACATGTTTTGTGGTTCCCTGGGTAGGTTTACAAAAGTCTATAAAATTCATCGGCAATTGAGATGCTGAAAAAGTATCCCTAGAGTCTTTTTCTCCACCTTTTCATTTTCACTGAATGCTGTTTCACCTCCCCTGTGGGACAGATGCCTCTTCTGAGCTACCGTGAATCCGAATCACAACCAACCTTAGAACTTTCATACGTTGAGTGCTTTTCTGGTTTTCCCTAACATGAATATTTCTGGTATATAAAGTTATCCTTTAACACCCAGAGTGCAGCTTTTTCCAATATATAATTGCAATTTGGTATTTTGTTATTTAGTTACTGGCCAAAATCTACAAAATGCCCTTGAAGCCAATATTCCTTAGCGGGCGGCTCGCCAGCTTGCCCCGAAGACTTCAGGAGCAGTCGGCGAGCAGCGAGGACGGGATTGAGTCAGTCCTGTCTGATTTTGATGACGACACTGGTAAGTGAGTTGACTGGACTGAACTAGGTTATTTGCCTGTTCATATTCCCAGAAGCTGAAGCCGTGAGTTCAGTAACTTCTAGATCATAAGGATGATCATCCATTTATGTTGCAATGGTTTTTAATTCTAATAGAACAAGGCTACCTAAAGTTTCCAGGGACTCTTTAAAAACATCACTTGATGTCGTGTTTCCAAACCCATCCTTTTCTGTTTCCATCAAAACTCAGTATGAATCTGTAGATTCCACTAACTATAGTTTCTAACTCTGAATTCTCTATAATTTAGCAAATTGGAATGTGGTTGCATTGGTACTAAAATTGGCTGGTAATTGTCCTTAATACCTTCTAGGAAACACAATCATTATATAATTACTTCCTGCAGGACTATTTGGTTAGAGACTGGGGAAATTAAGCTACTACTGAAGAGAGAATCTATTTGTGGCTGGTGGAACTGAAAGCTCATTAAAAGAATAGTTTCAAAGAATGTGTTTCAAATTAGTTCCCATGTAATTTCCTGTGGATTGGAGTTCAGTCTGGTAACTTGGGGACATTTTCAGATGGGTTGACTCATGCTCACGCTTGCTGTCTTCTGAGTCCATCAACCCTGCCCTCTTCTAGATCTAGAAATGGAAATTATATCCTTCACGAGGTCTACTATCCATCACAGGTCGTTTCAAATGCTTGCAGAAGGACTTTTGGGGGAAGATTTTTTTTTTAATTTGCTTTTTAGTTTGTTAATAATTTTTGTTTTCTTTTTCTATTATAAATTCACTTGTGAGAGTAGGGATTATAAACAGTAAAACCTCACTAATTTAGAATAGTTTTAAGGAAGAACCATAGGAAAGAATAGCTAATGGAGAGAACAGTGAAAATATTGGAAGTTGGCTGGATGTTGCCTAAGAGAGGTTTCATTTAATGATTAGTTAAGAATAATTTTTACTTAGTCTCTTAAACCTCCTGCCCAGACAATGATAAACAGAAGCTAACATTGTTTATCTATAATACAGTCTTTACAACAGTTGTAAATGGGTCAAACAGTTGTGTAGAGTTGCTGTCAGGAACCCCTTTTCCATTTGTGCAAATCATTGACCCATTGTTTCTCCTAGGCAGCCCCTCTTTTTCTGGATAAGGTTCCACTGAACACCTATCTAAAGTTTTCCACGTTATCAATTCATTAGGCCTTTAAAGTTACAGTTACATATGAAATATTGCTAGACCAGAGAAAAGAATTAAAGCAAAGGCTCTGAGTATTAAAAATTGTTACATTCTTAGGTGCTATTCCTTTGGTTTCCAAAAGCAAATAATTTCCTTTTTTTTTTTCTCTTGCCTTATGGAAATTTCAGAGATGGATAAAACTAGATAGAATGGCCTAATGAACCTTCATGTGCCCATCATCCAGCTTCAACAACTAGATATTTACACACACAGCCTCCCTCTGTTCCCTCCATTTTCTCTGTTTTAGATCAAATCACTATAGCATTTTATCTGAAAATGTTTCAGTATGTGTTCTTTAAAGATAACAAACATAACCATTAATTCCATGATCATGCCTAAAAATAATAATTCTTTAATATCAAATATCCATTCAGTGTTCTATTTCCTATTTTCTTATGTCAGTTAATTTTCAGGATTCACATAAAATCTCCACTACACATTTCTTAAATCCTTTGCAATCTCTAGATTTTCCTCTTCAACTCTTTCTCACTCCTTGGCAATTCATTTGTTAAAGAAGTGCAGTCCAGGGTCCCATGGAGTTCTCCACGTGGACTTATTTGATTGGACCCTCATAGCAGTGCATAGCATGTGATTCTGTCCTCTAAACTTCCTGTAAATTAGCTTGTTCACATCTGCTTATATTTTGAGATTCGAGAGCATTTGTCATCTAGTTTTATTTATTGTCCATGGGTTTGGTTTTGCTTCCTATTAATAAGGATATTCAAAATTGTGGAAGTAGTTTATTTAATAGGAACTTTTTAAAATTTATTTATTTATTTTGAGAGAGAGTATATGTGAGTATGAGTAGGAAAGGGGCAGAGAGAGAGAGAGGGAGAGAGAGAGAATCCCAAGCAGGCTCCATGCTGAGCGTGGAGTCCAACACAGTGCTCGATCTCATGAACTGCGAGATCATGACCAGAGCCAAAATCAAGAGTCAGATGCTCAACTGACTGAGCCATCCCAGTACCCCATTTTAATGGGAATATTTAAAAGCTGCCATCTTCTGATACAGTTATATTTCACAAGAAAATTAGAAGATTCAAAAATAAAATGGAGTGGGCTTTTTTAATATTCTAAGTCCTATTGGAGGAAGCTAGAGTCCTTTCTCTGATCAGTTATCTGACCTGCAGGCTCACATATCTCCAAGGGCACTGGTGAACAGGAATATTGCTCAGATAGTGCTTAGGTAAATGGCAAATTAAAATTATTTGGATCTAATACAAAGAATCTCCTGCTTTTTCCCTTGCCTAGTAATGAACAACACTAAAAGTATCTTGTTTTAAAAATGAAACTCCAGGGGTGCCTGGGTAGCACAGTCCCTTAAGCATCTGACTTTTGATTTCAGCTCAGGTCATGATCTCAGGGTTTGTGAGATTGAGCCCCACGTCAGGCTCTAAGCTGACAGCATCAAGCCTGCTTGGGATTCTCTGTCTCCCTCTCTCTCTGCCCCTCCCCTACTCTCGTGTGCATGCAAGCACGCTCTCTCAAAAGAAATAAAAATAAAAATGAAATCTGAAGAGGAGAAAGAGGAACTGTGTATTGAGGTGTGCTGCCCTGGGCTTATGATTCTGTTGATGCTGTGTGGACCGTTCTCCATCTGTGAGCGATACGGGCAGTGATTTGCATGGACACAGGATGAGAGAGTGCCAGCAGTACCACCTTCAATGTGGACAGGTAAATTCAAAATAATGTATAGATTGCAAAAAAAAAAAAAAAAAGATACTAGAGATGAATGATAGACCCTTGGGAAAAATGAGCTGTAGAGAAAAACAAAGAAAATAGACTAGCGCACATAAGCAACAAAAGAAAAAAAATGGATGGCTCAGACTTCATCAAAATTAAAGACTTTTTGCATCGAAGGTCATTATCCAGAAAGGTCACTCAAAATAGGAGAACATATTTGTAAGTCCAATTTATGATAAGCCTTTAATATCCAGAATATATAAAGAAGCCCTAAAACTCAACAAGACAACAAATCTAAAAATGGGCAAAGGACAGTAATTTCTCAAAATATAACAAATGGCCACTGGCACATGAAAAGATGCTCCACATCATTAGTCTTTAGGGAAATCTAAATCAAAACCACAGTAAAATACCAGTTCACACCTACTGGAATGGCTGGCTACGGTTAAAACAATAAAAAATAACTGTCGGCAAGAACGTGGAGAAATTAGAAGCCTCGTGGGAATGTAAAATGGTGCGGCCTCTATGGAAAACAGTTTAGTGTTTCTTCAAAAAGCTAAACAGAATGACCAGGTGACCCAGAAATTTCTCTTTTGGGTCTCCTCTACCCTGAGGAATCGAGAGACTGAAACAGATGCTTACACACCAGTGTTCCTGCCGCCTTGTTCACCATAGCCAAGTGTGAACCACACAAGTGTCCATCAACAGATGAATGAACAAACAAAACGTGATATAACATACAGTGCAATATTATTCATCCATTGAAAGGAATGAGCCCTAATACACACTCCAACACAATGGACCCTGAAAACCTTATGCAGAGTGAGATGAGCCAGACGCAGAACAAATACTGTAGGATTCTATGTATATGAAATATCCAGAGTAGGCAAAGTCATTAACGACAGAAAGTAGACTTTACACTCTAGAGTCTCTCAATTCCTTAGGATAGAGACCCCGGAGAGAAATTTCTGGGCCATCCGGTCATTCTGTTGAGCTTTTTGAAGTACCAAACTGTTTTCCATAAAGGCCACACCAGAGGCTGGAGTAAGGGGAGAATGGAAAGTTACTGCTTAATATTTGTAGGTTTTCTGTATGAGATGATGAAAAAGCTTTGGAGATAGGTAGTGGGGATGGTTGTACAAAACGACACATTTAATTAATACCACTGAATTGTGTACATAATTATGTATAGGGTTAAAGCAGCAAATTCTTGTTATATATTTATAATAAAATAATTTTTTTAAAAAAGATATACTTAGGGGTACCTGGATGGCTCAGTCAGTTATGTGTTTGACTTTGGCTCAGGTCATGATCTCATGGTCTGTGAGTTCGAGCCCCATGTCGGGATCTGTGCTGACAGCTCAGAGCCTAGAGCCTGCTTCAGATCCTGTGTCTCCCTCCCTCTCTGCCCCACCTCTCTCATGTTCTTTCTCAAAAATAAACAAACACTAAAAAGCTTTTTTTAAAGATATACTTGGTTGATACAAAAGGACTTTTATTGTTTTGGTATCATCAGTTTCCAAGAAATCTGACAGTTGTTTCAATGTAGTAGAATTTATCACACCGCCTTCTTCTTGTAGGGGAATAAGAAGAAATTGGGGCATTTTTTGCCCTTTGACTTTGTTAGAATGTGTAAATCATAGTCTGTCCTTGCTGTAGACACTGCGGGCTACCCCACTGGGCGATGCCTCACGTCCATACAGCACACTGCTAATCTAACGAGTTTAGTTTGGTCTTATGATGATGATTCTGTATTACGGTTAGTGGGATTTCACAGACATCTACTTCCGCTTTCCAGGGCTGATAGAAGTCTGGATCATCCTGCTGGAGCAGCTAACGGCAGCTGTGTCCAACTGTCCACGGCAGCACCAGCCACCCACCCTGGATTTACTCTTTGAGCTGTTGAGAGATGTTACCAAAACACCTGGTAAGAATGTCTATATCTGTCTTTCAGGGGGAGTGCTTATGCATATAACTTTTTTTAGGAGGGTAATTCTGTGTGTCTGCTTGTTTCGCAGCTACATCCCTGGATTTGGGGCTGAGCTCCATGCATCATAGACGCTCAGCAAATACTTGTTGAATGGCTATGATGCAGTGATGTTTAAGATATGCCCTGTTATTGTTTCCATGTCTTCCCACCAGTCCCCTTATAAATAATGCATGCTATCCCATTAGTTGGGTATGTTGGACTCCCACAGTAATCAGGGTAAGGGTATTGGCTTTGCGTTGTCCCAGGATTACAGTCTTCCTCTTTGACTGGATCTTACACGCTCTTGGCCCCGGGCTGTCAGTAGGACTCATGGGGTCTCCAGTGACATAAACAAACCATATGTATGTACGTGTATGTGTGTGTGCAATATTAAGACTGCCAGATCTTTATTTTATTTTAGAGCATGCAAGCAGGGGAGAGGGGCAGAGGAGGAGAGAGAACATTAAGCAGACTCCACACTCAGTGTGGAGGCCAGGGCAGGGCTCAATCCCACACCCCTGGGATCATGACCTAAGCCAAAATCAAGAGTTGAGCGCTCAACCACCTGAGCCACCCGGGGGCCCCAAGACAGCAAGATTTTGAATGTATAAAGGTCAAATGTGATCATCTAGTACCTTAGTACTACAGGAAAAGAATGGCCCTCAGGAAGTTATTTCTTCTCTCAAATTAATCAAATTTAGCATGTACATGTACACATGCAGATTTTCCCAAGATCCAAGAAACTACAGAAATCAGAACCAGAAATGAACCCACCAGTTAATACCTTAGTAAGAATAAGTTTGAGTTTCATATTTATCATAAACTAATGAAGTCTTGATAATGATCTAAATTAATAGATAAAGTGTATATATAATGATGCTTGGTGAAATTATTGAATACCAAAAAAATTATGAAGATCCTAAGTGGGTTAAGTAAATTCTGGTAAGAGCATATAAATATTCTACAGACATTAAAATGAGTATCTGTGAATATTTAAAGTATATATACTATGGAGTACAATATCAAAATTATGACATTTTATGCATTTATAAATATACATGTACATTCAAAAAGACTAGAAGTCAAACATCAAAATGTGATTATCTCTGTGGGTGAAGTTTTTTTCTTCTTTGTATTCACATGTGTTTTCTGTTTATTAGGAAAAGGAAAAAAGAAAGAAAAAAAAGGATGCCTTACTTTTGTGATCAGACTTTAAAAATCTATCACTTTCACGAGGATTTTCATTATAGCATTGTCCATGAAGCAAAAGCTTAGGAACACCTTAAATGTCCAGATAAGTGACTGCTGTGTATATGTACAATGGAATAGTATGGGGCAGTCACAATGAAGAATATTTAAATTTGCTAACAACAGAACGATCTCTAACACATGTTAACGTGTTTCTGAATGTTTTATATAGACATATGTACTTACACTTTAGAGGGTATTTTCTTATGTGTATATGTATCTGTATGTTTATATCTGGGGACTGAAGTCAATCAGGTGATCCTTTAGCCTTATTGGTATTTGAATATTTTTATGAACTTATGTGTCATTTTCATAAGTAAAATCATCAGAAACAAAAATGCCACCAAAGACCACATATATCCCAATCAGTAGTAAATTCTTTTTCCTTGCAGGGGACGCCTGTGAAAGAGACGAGCAGTGCCTGGCGATGGCGAGAGCTTCCCCTCTCACTACCAAAGAGCTCTGCGACCCCAGTTCTCATGCTGACTTTTCTTTTCCAGGACCCGGATTTGGGATCTATGCTGTGGTTCACCTTCTCCTCCCTGTGATGTCCCTTTGGCTCCGGCGTAGCCATAAAGACCATTCGTACTGGGATGTGGCTTCTGCTAATTTCAAGCACGCCATTGGCCTGTCCTGTGAACTGGTGGTGGAGCACATTCAGAGCTTCATACACTCAGGTATCTGTGGCGCCACAGCAGTCCATGCTGAGGCTTTGGTTTGCAGGAAGCATCACCATTTAAAAGTGTTTTAAATACCAGTGTATGATTCTTGTCCATAAATGACTGAAATAGAATTATATGGTCACTGCCTACCTTCTTGTAGGTGATCAAAATGAAAACTGATACTTAAAATACATATGTGACTAAAAATAAAATGCCATCTAGTTAAGTCTGTGCATGAGGAAAGGGGAGGCAAGTTCAAATACATAATGTTAAAAAAGTGACAGGGGTAGATCTTCCTGCTTCATCTGGGGAGGCTAAATGGCGGAGATAAGATTTTAGAACAGCCTAAGTTATAGGCAAGAAGTTGTTTCAGAGGTTAGGGGCAAAATGTCTTGTTATCGGTGGCGCTTTGGAAAACATCTCCAAGTGTGTGGTAGATAGTATACTGAAGTCAGCAGATAGAGCAGGAGCTAGAGGCAAGAGAAATGGGTCAGCTGTGGTACCAGTGGGACAACATCTGTGAAATCTAGAGTCTTGCTCATGGTTCTGCATAGGAACAGTTGGAAGTTTGAGAACAGAAGAAAAAGCACTGTTAACCCTAGAAGGTATCGCGTTCCATATGCCAGGATGTCTGGTGGCTCAGTCAGTTAAGCGTTCAACTCTTGATTTCAGCTCAGGTCATGATCTCAAGTCATGAGATCAAGCCCTACCACTAGCTCTGCGCTGACGGTGCGGAGCTTGCTCAGGATTCTCTCTCAGCCCCCCACCCCCACAAGAAATAAGCCCTAAAATGTAATTCTATATGCCTTTCTCTTTTCTTTATAAAAGAAGAGATGAGGTAAGAGAATCTCTTGTTGGAGAACTTAGAAAATCTTTTGAAACATTCACCCCAAGGGAGAAAAGCAAAGGTAAGAAATGGTAGCTATGCTAAGTTTAAGGACAGTTTGCCCCACAAAAAAGAAAACAAGTGGATTTCTCCACATGTAATTGCTAACTATCTGTACGGGTAGATGTTCGCATCTGGATCGTTGCTTTGCACAGGACAGAACCTTTGAGGGTCCTACTGGAAATTGAATCTGTGGCATCACAAGAATGTTGAGGGAAAGACTACAGATGTAGTCCTTGAATTGGACAAATAGAATGTAATTTGGGGAAGGCTCACCTTGTTTGGTCTGGGGAGAGCGCACCAGACTGAAAAGTTGAAGGCAGTGGTAAGACAGGAGAGGTTTTGTTTGCTGAGCATTGAACTCAGTTTACTCAGTCTATCAGGCAAAAGGAAGGTATGCGTTTCATTTTCTTTTTTGTTTTTTGAAGAATTTAAATTTTTTTCTACTGGCTCCTATTCAGGCTGTATATGCTGTATTCTGCCTACTTAGGCATTATTATGAATTATATGCTTAACTTTGTACCTCAACCCATAAAAGCAAACCACGTATTTCATCTCAAAATGGTAATACAAGCTAAAATTGAGTTTAAAAACTCCAGGAAAATTACTTTTCTTCCAGGTGCTTATAGGACTTCCTCCTTTTGCTACAGATGCCATTTCAGCCCCCTCCTTTACAACACTGTTGAGTGAAATCTTGGTCTGTCTTCTCCCTGTAGACATCAGGTATGAGAGCATGATCAACACGATGCTGAAGGACCTGTTTGAGTTACTGGTGGCGTGTGTGGCCAAGCCCACGGAGACCATCTCCCGGGTGGGCTGCTCCTGCATTAGGTGAGAAAAAGGTTCTCTGGCTCTCCACAAAATTAAGGGTTTTTATTATGAAATCCAAGAAGATTAAATTCTTTTGTTATAGAAAGCAATCCAAAGCGTAGATTTCTGTAAAAATGACATATATACATATATATGTATACGTATACACACTTATATATGCTAATAATTCCTCATTTCAGGTTTAATCAGCAAATATTTATTGTGTTAGGCATTATATATTCTGCTGCATAAGAAGTAAGTTCCTTACCCTGGAGAGGATTTAGCCTTTTCTGAAAGACATAACAAAAAGACCCATGATAAGAGTAGGGAGTTACCGTCCACGCCAAGAAGGGGCAGGAGGATCGGGGAGCAGGGTGGTCAGCAAGGGCTTTTCATATTAATGATACTTGGTCAGATCCCCCGAAATAGGTAAGCTTTTGATCAGTGGGGACTCGCAAGCAAAGCATCACAAACATAAGCGTGGAGACCAGAGTTACAAGCAACAGGAGGGTTTTTGTGAGTTTGGTTGTCATTTGTAAAGGAGTGGTAGGAAATGGAGCTAGAATGGAAAAATTAGCACAGAATATATATACAGCCTTGCATGCAAGCTTAAACATTACCCTGTTTATACTGGGGACCCACTGATATTTCTATAGTCAAATACATACTTTAGGAAACCGTGTTTGGACAATGGAATGTCACACATGGAAGACGGGTAAGGTGAGGCAGCGAGACTGGTATAAGTCTGTGCATGCGTCGGGAAGGGCTTACACCGGGTGGCCACAGACATCCAGATCCAGGATCTCTTCCCTCGTTTCCCTGGGCAGGTATGTCCTCGTCACAGCGGGCCCCGTGTTCACGGAGGAGATGTGGAGGCTGGCATGCTGCGCCCTGCAGGACGCGTTCTCGGCCACGCTCAAGCCGGTCAAGGTAAAGTGCGGACGGGGGCAGCCAGAGCAAGATCCAGCCTTCCTTGGCCCCCTCTTGCCTGTTCAGTCTGGCACCCGGGTTCCGCCTTCCTCCCCTGAGCAGACCATCTCACCTGAAATCCTGTGGAGGGTGAGAAAGAAGTTGTCAGATCAGTGCTTTTGTCCCAGACACAGGGACGGTGTCAGATCGGGGAGGGGGGCCTGGACGCACCCAGGGAACATCTGCTGTGTTTCTCCCTAGGATCTGCTGGGCTGCTTCCACAGCGGCACCGAGAGCTTCAGTGGGGAGGGCTGCCAGGTGAGGGTGGCAGCCCCGTCCTCCTCCCCCAGTGCGGAGGCCGAGTACTGGCGCATTCGAGCCATGGCTCAGCAGGTAAGGGCTGGGGCTTGTGATCTCGGGGTGGGGGGGGCCTTCTAGAAGCTTCTTCCTGAAGGTCTGGCATCACCAGACCGCTTTCCATTCCCTTAGGGACATACACCTCGTGGCTCTGCGTCTTGTCAGTACTGTCCTTTATGAGGAATGCCTAGCCCAGTCAACAGCATCAGGATCGTCTCTTGCGCCCTCCAGTGCCCAGATCAGAAAGAGTCCTTTTTCCGCCTGACCACTTACACTTCATGCACCGCTTGTCTTGCTGGGGTTATCTGTATTTGCTTAAACATTGATGTTACTGCCAGACTACGAGTGCCTAAGGATGGCGGACTGACTTTTTCCCTGAGATCTCCCATACAGAGCTTAACACTTAAAAGTTGCATACTTTCAGTGGAAGGTCACTGATAAGTGAAATTAAAATATACTTATTCATGCAGGGATCACCATGTTCCAATGGCTTTTTCTTCCGGCAGGTATCAGAGAACTCACAAAAGTTGGTTGTGATCTCCTGAGGAGCAGAGAGCATATTCTGTGTATTTGCCTTGGTGTTCCTAGAGCAAGGAGTGTAGAGGGCACGTAATAAACATCTGCCGAGTCAGTGAGTTGCTGAGTCCCAAAAGGCCTTCCAGCATCAGTGCTAACTACAGATTAGTCCCCAGACACTGGTGTGACATGTCAGTCTAAGAAACCCTGCACGGGGCTTCCCGCAGTTATTGAACATTGTTCCTAAATTTACATGTGTTCATAATAGTGCGTGGGGGAGAATACCGTCGGTCATGTAATGGCAGCAGACGTATTTGAGTTAGGTCTTCATATGCAGAAGACATTTTGCACATGTGTGTGTGGTCTGTTTAAAATATTGAGCAGTTACGGGGCACCTGGTAGTTCAGTAGGTTGACGGTCTGACTCTTGATTTTGTCTCAGTCATGATCCAAGCATGGGATCGAGGTCACGTTGGGCTCCACACTGAGCCTGCTTAAGATTCTCTCTCTTTGTCTTATTTGAGGCAGGCGAGAGGGATAATCAATAAATATTAAGCAATTTTTATAAATGTATATGCAGTGTCAGATTGAATAAGTATGTTCTAGTTATTTAGAAAAAATAAAGCGAATTAGGGGTTATAGTCAGAGGCTCTCTTGCTCTACAAGATCTGTTTAAATTCTTAATAAAACCTCCCTAGTACATCAATAATCCAGGATGCCCCGATTATCAGTTGAGAAGTTTCCCCCGCGCTCCTTACGTAGTGCGACACCCTTCCGCTTCTCCCAACATCTGCCATCAACACTCACGATATCCCAGGACATGACGGTTGTGCTGTTCTGAAGGGAGCGAGCACTTCCCTCTGAAGCATCCGTGGCCAGTCCGCGGAGGCTGGAACTGAAGAAAGGTCAGCCAGGCGCCATACCAGGGAGGCCGAGGGGACGGTCTCGTGGGGTAGCTTCTCTCCTAGGAAGCCATTGCACTGCCAGAGACAGATGTTTCCCACGCGCGGACAGTGGTTTTCCAAACTATATACGTCACACAGTGAGAACACGGAGTCTTCTTCTGAAATAATAGATCATTCATGGGGAAAAAGGCAGAGACTGCTTAGTGAACCTTTTACTTTTTAATATTTCTGTTTGCTTCCTCAGTCCCCAACCTTCCTCCCAGATAATCTGATAATGCTTACAAATTTTGGAAAGGAAACATTTCTTAAGAATACTTCCATTTCCAAAGGGAAGTAGGGAAGGCCTGTGAAATCATGTAAAACGGGATCATGGAGGTCAGAATTGATACATGGGTACTATTTTCTTAGTCACTTCTCCCACAATCTGGCAGAGGAGCAGGTCCACATCAGTAGTCCCGACAGGAGGTCCTAATTAAAATTTCTTATTCTTGTGTTGGATAGAATACAATGTCAAAATCAGAGGGTTTTGGTTTTTTGGTGGGGTTTTTTTGGGTTTGTTTTGTTTTGTTTTGTTTTTTTACAAACACAGTCCCTCTTTATTATTATTTAACATGGATTAATAAATAGCAGCACTTACTCTTTGGAGTGTATTGAACTGTCATGTGATAAAGGTAGTATTATTAGTATTAGTCAGCCTCTAACTTCTGAGTATTTACTGTTCTAATACTATGTGAACTTAATACACAAATATGAATTCTCTCAACAAACATACCAGGTAGGAAACCTCAATATCAACCTTATTTTATAGTGAGACAATGAGTAGAGAGACAAAGCAACTCACCCAGGGCTACCCAGCTGATCCTTGGTGGCGTCAGGCCGAGGACGGCGGAGCTCTGACCTGTGCCCTTGCGTGCCTCTGCAGGTGTTCATGCTGGACACCCAGTGCTCACCGAAGACTCCAAACAACTTCGACCACGCTCAGTCCTGTCAGCTCATCATCGAGCTGCCTCCTGACGAGAAGCCCAATGGTCACACCAAGAAGAGGTGAGCAGCTAACCAGCTGGAACATGCGGGGGACTTACAACGAGCAAAGCTCACTTATTTTCCATCCTGGCTCATTGTCATCCAAGCTTTGGCTAAGAATGCTGGAAACATTTATAGAGTCCTTTAGCCAAGCTTTTCACAGAAAACTGTTCACCTTTTCACCAAAGTTTCCACATTTCACACGCACTAATTTCTTAGGGCCGCCATAACGAACTACCACCGACTGTGGGACGGTGTGTTCAGACTTCAACATATGAATGGTGTCGGGGGGACACAACTCTGTGTGTGTACACGATTATCTATATTATACCCCTTTTTAAAAAACTGTAATGTGAGGCATGATTTATAATATTTCAGGGAGAAATATATCAACTTCTTAAGAGCAATACAGCTGTCAGGAGACAGAAAGATCTCTGCCTGCCGCAAGACTCTTGCCTTTTTTAAATATTATCATATTGCCTAAAAACTATTGTTCCTAGACTTGAAGGATCATAGCCATGACTGAAATTTCCATTTTTAAACTCCCAACACACGAATAGGAATGATGATAAGTAGTTAAGCACTATATGTGCAATACCAGAGCTAGGTATTTTCACTCCCATTTTATCTACAAGGAATCATTCAGAGAGGCTGGGCCACCTACCCAGGGACATAGCCAAAGGGTGGCGCTACTTTACATTCTGGGATTTGACTCTTACAGACAATTCTTAACTTAGCACAGGACAGAGGACAAGAGGAGTTAGGCCTCGGGAAAGTTGATTTATATGCCCTCAAGTGCATCCTCAAAGAGCCCATATTGAAATCACCCATGGTGGGGGTGGGGGGGAAAGACCTAAAATTCAGATTATAATATGAATAAAGAGAAATCTGGGTGCAGTTTTTAAACCCCTTTGGCATTGATAGTCCTGAGCTTTAAGGTTATGAATCTTTCATCTCTGACCCTGACATCAGCAGGTCTCAGGTCAGCCACTTGTTATGTAGTTAACTCTTGCGGAGAGCTTTCCTGTGCACTTGGGATCAGAAGCTCTTCAAGGCCCCCTCCTTCAAGGGTGTGCTCTATGCTGAGAAAAATGTTGAAACACTTGGGTACAACAACCTGAAAAATTATCTGTTGATTTTTGTTGGCTCCGGGTCTTTTTTAAAATATAATTAAGAGTGGCATGTCTATAAACAGCTATTTCACTTTTTTGGTATCTGTCTGAAATCTTGATCTCCTCAGTACTTACTCCTGCTGCTACTTTGTTATTGCTGCATCAGCTAGCTTGAACCTAAGAGGGTTTTCCGTCCTTTTTCACATGCACATTTAGCCAAAGGGACTATCCTGGTTGATAAAGATCCTCCCTAATTCAAACATCATTCAAAATTCAACCCTCTTTTTTAAGTGTTTGCTGGTGAAGGGCTTTCCAGTTCTCAGAGAAGGTGACAGGTCATGTCTTCTGGGCTGTGGTGTTTTTACCTTCAGAAGGTTGATCAAACTCACCTCTCTGGTTGTGGCTCCTGCTTCAGAGGTCCAGGCTGCCAGGGACATGGGGTTGAAGCATCAGAGCCATTTCTCAAGGAGAACGTTCTGTCCAGGCACCTGCACTTAGAACGAATAAGTTTTTGTTACTCGGTTTGTCTTGGACACTTACTGGGTGCTCCTCTTACCAGACATTTTCCCAGGCCCTGGGAACAAAGGTGAATGAAATACTGCCCTGGACCTGGAGGACTTAATACTGTAGTGAAGCAGACAGACAAGGGTATAGACTTGAGTAATTGGTGACAGGATTTCCGTTATAGTTAGCATCCTATAGTTGTAGACACAAAGTACTAGACCAACTTGGGGGCGTTTAGAGCCCTCTTCTTCAGAAAAATGCATATTCAGGGTTCCTAATACCTTAAATAAATTATCAGGGGGAGGATAAAAAATTAAAACTAATTAGTTAACTTATCAGAAGGGGGAATGGAGAGTTACTATGCAATGAGTATTGAGTTTAAGATGCAAAAGGTCTAGAAGATAATGGTGGGGGTTACCCAACATTGCGCATGTACATAAGGCCACTGAATTGTACTTTTTAAGGTGGTTAAAATAGCAACTCGATGTTATGTGCACTTTACCACCAAAACAGTTACTTAAGTGATTTGTTAGAAAGGGTCACAGTTTGTAAAGGGTTCTTTGCTACTCACTCATTCCATCTTTGCTGAGCCTACAGTGTTCCCTCAGTGTACCACTGCACAAAGGGGCAGGTCAGCCTTTAAATGTATAGAAGCATTTGTGTTCTTTCCTGTTAAAAAAAAAAAAAGTAATTTTTAAATACAAGCTCATAACTAGTCATATTAACATAATAGTCGGATTTTTGAAATATTAATAAGATTTGTCATAATTTTATAATTATCCCATCATGGGGAATGAGTTTGCCACATAATGGCATGAACTATTTTCATGGAATTCTAAGAGCAATGAAAAGAATGTGAAAGCACAAACCACATGGGTGAATTCAAATATTCAGTGAAAGGTAGTACCTGGAATTGAAATTGTTTTCTTAGTATAAGAATCCAACCAAACAGAAAAGGCCACGTCAGCAAGGGGCATTTCTAAGGCTTCCTTATGTGGGCCGCGCCCTGATAAGGAGGAGCAGGAAGTTATTTGTCCTTGTGACTGACTGCTTCTCCACCATGAGTCCTGGCCAGGTGTCTAGGGAGGATTCGCCCCATTTCACATAGGTGACATGAGGGCTCTCTCCATGGATCCAAATGAACATTCGGGCCCCCAAAGGAGTCCCATGGCCATGCTGGCAGGAAAGGACACAGAAGACAGTTGCGTGTGCTGAGTGAATGCTGCTTTCTCTCCTCAATTTGGTTTACAAGCTCGCGCTCAATGACCTATTTCTTAATGTTGCAAATGTTTGGTTCTCCTCCATCTCACATGCTGGAAGCACCGAAGTTTTTACACATATGCCCCTAGAGGATTAACAGTTAATCCTGGGAAGCAAGTGTGGTCCCTAGAAAGCTAGACTTCCATGAGATTGCTAACAACTTTGAGTTTGAGAAAAAAGGCCAAAGGTGGAGAAGAAAGCCAATTAAAATTCAGAGAATTGACCAGAAGTTGTTACTTTCTTGTTTGACATTTTCTTACTTGTAGCTATGAAGGAAATAAAATGTCATATCCTGTAAGTGTGCCTGTATTTAATAGTTTTTATAAAACATTAATATTATAGCTCCTAGATTTTAAGAAGTATCAGCAATCCCATGAATTGTGATGAAAATGGCTATCATGTAATGCCCCAAGAAGTTTTCCCTTTTTAAAGGAAAGCATTAAAGTACTAGTAGTTTATAATTTCACCTAGATCATTCTAAAACGTGTAACATCTGAATCTCTTCAAAGGACCTCATGTTCGGCAGAAGGCTACTGATCAATCTCTTTTCTTTCCATTTGAAGCGTTTCTTTCAGGGAAATTGTGGTGAGCTTGCTCTCTCATCAAGTGTTACTCCAGAACTTATATGACATCTTGTTAGAAGAGTTCGTCAAGGGCCCCTCCCCTGGGGAGGAGAAGACGGTCCAGGTGCCCGGGGCCAAGCTGGCCGGCTTCCTCAGGTACATCTCCATGCAGAACTTGGCGGTCATCTTCGACCTGCTGCTGGACTCGTACCGGACGGCAAGGGAGTTTGACACCAGCCCTGGGCTGAAGTGCCTGTTGAAGAAGGTGTCCGGCATCGGAGGCGCTGCCAACCTCTACCGCCAGTCCGCAATGAGTTTTAATATTTATTTCCACGCGCTGGTCTGTGCGGTTCTCACCAACCAAGAAACCATCACTGCTGAACAAGTGAAGAAAGTCCTTTTTGAGGACGAGGAGAGAAGCACGGACTCCTCCCAGCAGTGTTCATCAGAAGATGAAGACATTTTTGAGGAGACTGCCCAGGTGAGCCCCCCGAGAGGCAAGGAGAAGAGGCAGTGGAGGGCCCGGATGCCATCGCTAAGTGTCCAGCCCATCAGCAACGCGGACTGGGTGTGGCTGGTCAAGAGGCTGCACCAGCTGTGCATGGAGCTGTCCACCAACTACATCCAGATGCACCTGGACCTGGAGAACAGCATGGAAGAGGCCCCCATCTTCAAGAGTGATCCGTTCTTCATCCTCCCCTCCTTCCAGTCAGAGTCCTCCACCCCATCCACTGGGGGCTTCTCGGGGAAAGACACCCCTTCTGAGGACGACCGGAGTCAGACCCGTGATCACGCAGGCGAGTCTGGGAGCCTGAGGGTGGGCAGCGGGGACATGCTGCTGCTGCCCCCGAGCCCCAAGGTGGAGAAGAAGGATCCCAGCCGGAAGAAAGAATGGTGGGAGAACGCGGGTAACAAAATCTACACTATGGCAGCCGACAAAACCATTTCCAAGTTGATGACTGAATACAAGAAGAGGAAACAGCAGCATAACCTGCCCACGTTCCCCAAAGAGGTCAAGGTGGAGAAGAAGGGCGAGCCACTGGGTCCTCGGGGCCAGGACTCCCCACTGCTGCAGCGTCCGCAGCACCTGATGGACCAAGGGCAGATGCGGCACTCCTTCAGCGCGGGCCCCGAGCTGCTGCGGCAGGAGAAGAGGCCCCGCTCCGGCTCCACCGGCAGCTCCCTGAGTGTGTCTGGGAGGGACGCGGAAGCACAGATCCAGGTGGGTTCCTGCAGGCCCCAGGTGCGGGGAGGCGCGCCTGGCAGTGCCCGAGGGAGGCTGGGTTCCCAGGGCCAGACAGTGGCAGACGTGTCCCCTTTCAGAACCCTCTCACCCATTCTCAGAGGTGAAAGTTTCCCTCCAAAGTCAGAGGATTGCCTGAGCCTAAGACATAGTATCTATCTCAACCTGAAATTTGATTCTTACATAATGTCAGGAACCATTTTTATGGGTTCTAAGAGGCATGATTGAGAACTTGGAGCTCACCTGAATAAGTAAGATGAAGCTAAAGCTTCTAAAGTAAACATACATTCACTGGCATTGAGTCTGGAGTTTGTCATTCAAAGATGCACTGAAGAAACACCTAAATGAAAAAAGCAAAGTGTGTGTTAATATGTGGTTATACCAGTAAGCTCTCTTCATCTCAAGTTTTTCTAACCCATTCTGAGCACCTAAAAATTCTCATTCCTTAAAGGGCTTTGAGCATTTCTGTTCCTTCATATGGTTAATATTTGTCATTCTGTGATGCATCAAAAACTCAGCCTGAGAAGGAAACAGTGTTGGTACTGTTTGTTCAGTGTAAGACTTGAGAAATAGAGGGATCCAGAGTGATAAGGAGCCCTTTAAAAATACTTCTGGCATTTAGATTGTGGGCTCCTGTTGTAGGCATAAGTTAGAAGATCTTCAGTCCTAGGAGTCTATGAAGCTGCACAAAAATGTATTCTTAGGATGAACATAAACTTGGACTCAGCATGAATCTTGCAAGATGCCTCATTTTTCTCTAAAGTATTTTGAACGTAGTACTAAACTTTAGAATCCACAAAAATCATCTTTGACTAGACTTTTTCCAGTCTAGTCTAACACAGACATATGGGAGTTTTATACCAGTTTATTAGGCACTCTAGCAACTGATAATTTAATGTCTCTTCATTAGGGGTGCCTAGGTAACTCGGTTGGTTAAGCCTCCTTCAGCTCAGGTCATAATCTTATAGTTCATGAGTTCGAGACCCATGTCAGGCTTTGTGCTGACTGCTCAGAGCCTGGAGCCTGCTTCGTATTCTGTCTCCCTCCTTCGCTGCCCTTCCCCCCCTCCCCATCTCACAAAAATAAAGTTTCTTCTTTATGAGAAGGCAAGAGAGTTTTTAAAAATCTGAGGATGACAGCTTTGTAGTAGAGGCTAAAGTCTGGCATTCCTCAAAAAACTATCAGTAGAACTCCCCTATGACCCAGCAGTGGCATTGCTTGGGATCTACCCAAGAGATACAGAAGTGCTGATGCATAGGAACACATGTACCCCAATGTTCACAGCATCAGTCTCAGCAATAGCCAACTCATGGAAGAGCCATCAACTGATGAATGGATCAAGAAGATGTGGTTTATATATATATATACAATGGAATACTACATGGCAATGAGGAAGAATGAAATCTGGCCATTTGTAGCAAAGTGGATGGACCTCGAGGGTGTCATGCTAAGCAAGATAAGCCAGGCAGAGAAGAAAAGATACCGTATGTTTGCACTCATAGGTCTAACAGAAGAAACCTAACAGAGGACCATGGGGAGGGGAAGGGGGGAAAGAGAGAGGGAGGGAGGCAAATCAAGGGGATCTCTTAAATACAGAAAAAGAACTGAGAGCTGAAGGGGTAAGGGGAAAGGTGAAGGGGGCTGATGGTCATGGAGGAGAGCACTGTGGGGAAGGGCACTGAGTGTTATATGGAAACTAATATGACAATAAACTATATATACAAAAAATTCTGAGGAATAAATAAGATTTTTATACAGGCATACCCTGGAGATACTGCAGGTTTGGGTCCAGACCACTGCAGTAAAGCAAATGTCAAAGCATGTCAAATGAATTTTTTGATTTCCCAGTGCATATAAAAGTTACATTTACGTGATGCTGTAAAGTATACAATAGCATTATGTCGAAAAATATATGTACACATACCTTAATTTTAAAAATATTGCTAAAGGATCGTATGAGTTTTTAACACGTCATAATCTTCTTGCCTCCATGTTGATGGCTGCTGACGGCTCAGGGTGGTGGCTGCTGAAAGGTTGGGGTGGCTGTGGCACTTTCTTAAAATAAGGCGACAATAAGGCTTGCTGCATTGACTCTGACCTATTACTCTTTGACATATACATGCAATGCTGTTTGATAGCATTGTACCCACACTAGAACTGCTTTCAAAATGGGAATCTGTCTACTCAAACCCCACCACTGCTTCGTCAACTAAGCGTGTATTGTATTCTGAGTCCTCTGTTGTCATTTCAATAATCTTCACGGCATCTTCACCAGGAGTAGATTCCATCTCAAGAAACCACTTTCTTGGCTCACCGGTAAGAACCAACTCATCACCCATTCAAGTTTGGCCATGAGATGGCAGCAATCCAGGCCCACCTTCAGGCTCCACTTCTAATTCTTGTTCTTTTGCTGTTTCCACCACACCTGCAGTTACTTCTGCCACTGCGCCCTGAACCCCTCAGAGTCATGCGTGAGTGTTGGAAGCAACTTCTTCCACACTCCTGTTCATACTGATGTTTTGACATCTTCCCATGAATCATGAATGTTCTTAACGGCATCTAGAATGGTGAATACTTTCCAGGTTTTCAATATACTTTGCCCAAATCCATCAAAGGAGTCACTTACAGCTCCAGCCTTATGAAATGTATTGCTTAAATAAGGACTTGAAAGTAGAAACGGGCTACGGAACGGCTGTTGTGTTAGCGGGCACGGAAGTAGCATTAATCTCACCGTCCATCTCCCTCAGAGCTCTTGGGTAACCAGGTGCATAGTCAACAAGCAGTAATATTTTGAAAGGGATCCTTTTTTCTGAGTCGCAG
This sequence comes from Helogale parvula, assembly GCA_004023845.1. Lineage (NCBI taxonomy): Eukaryota > Metazoa > Chordata > Mammalia > Carnivora > Herpestidae > Helogale > Helogale parvula. The sequence goes on along the minus strand of PJEM01004821.1, from coordinate 35,714 downwards.
TTCTCAATAGGCTTAAAATATTGAGTGAACCATCTGTAAACAGGCGATGTCATCCAGGTATTGTTGTTTCATTTATGGAGCGCAGAGTAGATCTCGCATAATTCTTAAGGGCTCTAGGATTTGGGGAATAGTAAATGAGCACTGGCTTCAACTTACTTAAAGTCACCAGCTACGTTAGCCCATAATTAGGGGGTCAGCCTGACCTTTGAACCCAGTTATTGACTTCTTTTTAGCTATGAAAGTCCTAGATGGCATCGTTTTCCAACAGAAGGCTGTTTCATCTGTGCTGAAAATCTGTTGTTTAGTGTAACCACCTTCACCAGTTACTACAGCAGATCTGGAGAACTTGCTGCAGCTTCTAATCAGCCCTCGCTGCTTCCCCAGGAACTTTGCTCTTCGGAAAAGAGCTTCTTTTTTTAAACCCCATGAACCAACCTCTGTGAGCTTCCAGCTTTCTTTTCCAGCTTCCTCGCCTCTCTCAGCCTTCAAAGAATTGAAGAGAGTTAGGGCCTTGCTCTGGATTATTAGGCTTTGGCTTACAGAAACGTTGAGGCCGGTTTGATCTTCTATCCAGACCACTCAAGCTTTCTCCTTGTCAGCACTCAGGTTATCTGTCTCTCTTATCACTTGTGTTCACTTGAGTCACACGTTTAATTTCCTTCAGGAACTTGCCCTTTGTGTTCCCAGCTTGGCTAATGTAGGCTGGAATCTAGGCCTTTGTGCCAGTCTTGGCTCCCAACATGCCTTCCTCACTAAGCATAATCGTCTGGCTTTTGATTTAAAGTGAGAGACATGTGACTCTTCCTTTCACGTGAACACTTAAAGGCCAATGTAGGCTTATTCATCGGCCTATTTTCAGTATCATTGTGTCTCGGGGAGCAGGGAGGCCCGAGGAGAAAGACGGGGAAGTGATCAGTGGAGCGGTCAGAGCACACATCTATCGATTAAGTTCATCTCATATAGGCCCAATCCACGGCATCCCAAAAACAGCTGTAAGAGTCACATCACAGATCACACTCACAAATATAATAATGCAGAAGTTTGAAATATTGTGAGAATTACCAAAGTGTGACACAGAGACACAAAGTGGGCAAATGGGAAAAAAAAAAACCTCTGGGAAGCACAGTAAAGCGAAGTGCAACACCACGAGTTATGCCTCTAGTCCACAAAAGCTGGACACCAGGTATTCGGAATGTTAGAGGAGTCTCTGCCGTTCCTGTATATATGAACTTAAAATGACAATTTCTAGTAGCTACATTAAATTAGTAAAGACTGATTTGTTGCAGCCCAAAGACTGAGAAAACTTATTTGCCAGTTGGCAGGGCTTACCCCCCCCCTCCCCGAGAATTCAGATGACCCCACAGGAGAAAGCTGCTAATTCCCCCTGAATCCTTTCTCTTAGGCGTGGACCAACATGGTGCTAACAGTTCTCAACCAGATTCAGATCCTTCCAGACCAGACCTTCACGGCCCTCCAGCCTGCGGTGTTCCCATGCATCAGCCAGCTGACCTGTCACGTGACCGACATCCGCGTGCGTCAGGCCGTGAGAGAGTGGCTGGGCAGAGTGGGCCGGGTCTATGACATCATCATGTAGACGACTCACGTGGAGGAAGTTCAGTGGCGAGGGTCAGAGAATGCCTGCCAGTCCGACTGATCGTGTTTTCCCCACCACCAGCCCCACTAAAACAAGTGTCTCAGAGAACAATCTGCCGGTCCCTAACACCAGGGCCATTCTGGACACTAGCCTTGTATCTGGATGACACAAATTGATACTCTGATTTTGCACATGATTTCAGAAAAGTTTCCATTCCTTGATACATTTCTAAATCTTGATGTTAATTTCCCAGTGCTTTTGCTTGCGATGTCCTTCCCAAAAGGACCCCTTTCAAGCTCTACCCCTGTGAAAACACACATTGATCTATGTAATTTTTTTTAATGCAAACGTTAAGGAAATATCTGCTGGTAAGTCAAGCTGATGTGTAAGCACTCAGGCATCTAGTACCAGACATTCATTGGAGGAAGATTTTCTATTATGATTATGGGTTTATCAGCGGGGAAGAAAACAGCTGGGCACACATTCTCAGGTGTCATAAGAAAGGGATGGCTTCCTCTGTAAAACACCCCAGAACACTTCAAAGTTGTCCGAAACTGTCACGATTTTCCAGTTGGTATTCACCAACTTCTTTTTGTAAGGTACTTTTGTGCCTTTATTTCCCAGTTTCTAGAGGAAGAAAATGCTTGCCTGGCAGGGAGTTAAGTCTGTGGGCTGGCGGCCTTTGACACGCAGTGAGATTGGCTGGTACAGACATGGCCAAGAGACAGACTGACCAGCCACCTGGCTTCCCATTAGTCTTTGCTTTTGCTCCCAAGGCAAAACAGGAAAGGGAAAGAAAAAATGGTGCCTTAGTTTCTTGTTGCACAGACATTTCTATGCTCCACAGTTATCTTAACATAGGGCAGAACACCGGGTTTTTAAGAAAACAAAACGTTAAAATGCAACTCATTTTGTATCCGCACCTTTGGAGGAAAGGACTCAGTTCCCCATCCAGCGAGCAGATTCTCAGGAACAGGGCAGGGAGTGTGGGGTAGGATGGCAGCTGGAGGAGGGAGGGGGGGGACATTGGGATGAAGTCATTTTAAATCTTAAAATATTATACAACCATCACATAAAATAAGGGTGTCAGGCATATGAGTTCTGGTCTCAGAAGAAAATAAAATGACAGACAGGTGGAAGGAAGGAAATAAAACTAATTTCACAGAATGAAATTTAGGAAATTAAGTTTTTCAATTTCAAACACTTCTCTCTGGCACGTAAATTTACCCTATGTCTGCCGTTATTTTACATGGATATTTTTTTCAGATATTACTAGAACATTTTGGAAACTTTATAATGATTGAAACTTCTCAGTCAAGCCAGCTCATGTACATTCTAGAAAGTAACAGTTGCTAAGATACATTATCATTTTCCTGGTCCCTAAAAACGTGTTCATAATGGAATGTCACTTAAAAATAAAACTTCAACTCTTCAGTACAGAAGACTTAAAACTAACAACTTTACTCAGTGCTAGCATTTGTAAACTTTGTCTTCCTTGAGAAATATGTAAATATCTACAAGGTTCCGAGGAAGACAGGGTTCCCTGATTTATTTAGGCAATCTCAAATACCCCATCATTTCGTATGGCATCGAGAGAGCACATAAACATCAAGGGGGCATTTTTGAAGTTCCACAAAACACACTCTTTGCCTTCTGGTGTTACTCAGACGACAATTGAAATGTAAAAACAGACTGACTAGTTGATCTTAACAAGCAATGAATTTTTGAATAGCAATGAGCTCTAGTCTATATGTTTTCTATTTTGGAAGTAGAATTGAAAGTCAGATACTTGTTCTTTGTTTTCACAAAAGCTACAAAAAGGAACAGAATCACCTTGGTATACTGCTTATCAGATGTTTACTTCCCCTTTGTGAACCCACGAGGACTACCAGATTACCGTGGTGGGGGCGAGGGCCGTGGAAGGGATGGGGGGAAGCTTCCGTGAGGCAGAATGTCAAATCCATGATTATAACCGGTTTACATACAGCAACTTTTAATGAAGCATAAAAATTCAAAGCCAGTCACAATTTACAATGTTGCATCCCAGAGCATGTTAGTTAATTGCCTAGAAATCAGAATTCATTCTCCCATAGATCTCTATTATGAGATCCAAGGCTAGTTGATGAAAATAAATTTACCCTATACTATGTGCAAACACTGCTCTGAGACTATGACTCATTATAGGTTCCAAGAATTTAAAAAGTGAGAAAATGTGCAGAGCTCTTGACCTACAATTTTCTAAGAGGGTTTTGGACCCTTCCCATCATCTACTCTATAGCCTACCCCGAGGCCCATACTGGTCTCAGCTCAGCTTGATAACTTCCCAGAGGTATTTGCAGTTATCAAAAAGACATTGCCTGAGACAAATAATCTCTAACAAATAGGACTTCAGGTCACAATGAAGTCTGTCTTTTCCAGGAGTGGAGAGGAAAAGGAAATTAGGAACCCTCAGTAGATGAGTGGTCCCTTCGTGGTTCAGCCCCTCACACACTTCCAGTGTCTGTGTTTCTGCCTTTTCCCCTCTCTGCCTTCACTCTCTCTCTCCCACGGTCTCTGAAAGGCCAAGGTCAAGACAGCCTTTGTGCACGCTACTTTCAGCCGCCCATATTTACTGCCAAAAGGGTGTTACCCTACAACTGAGATGTACTCTCTTTTTCTAATATTTTGGTTAAAGTGTGCATCCTGAAAATACCTAGAAATTCAGTGTTTAGGAATTCCTGACAGCCAAGTAGACCACACTCATCATCAGATTTCTCCTTGCCGTGGAGGACGTAACTTTGATGGTGGGCCAGGATCTCTCCTAGCTCTTGCCTCTCCTGATTAGCTTTTAAAAATGCTTAGACTGCCTCCTTATACCATCATGTTGTTATCACTCTCCTTAAGATTATTTTCTAGCCTTCTCCATCAATATAAAACTAGGGTATTTTCTACCATCTTTACACTATTTAATGACCAAGGAAGATGCTAACATATATGACAGCTCAGATCAAATTATTTCCAATCAAACAAGACAAAATATTAACATAATTCAAAAGTACCTTTAAGTGGTAACTTCTTGGTACAGTATCGCCAGGCTTTTAGTTCTTGTTGTTTCAAGGTTGATACAGAATCCGTTGAGAGCATCAAATAGCTTTCACTGTAAGAAGGTAATGCATTCATAGAAGAGAGCTAGCCCTGACTTCCCCCAAAGGCTGCTTATACAAGGTTTTCTTTCTCAGAAAAGAAAATCCATTTGGGTCCACCCCAACAGACTAAGCAGAATGACGCTGATAACAACTGCAAGAGGTTACAGACAGTGGAGAGGAGGTGACATTTGTTGAATGACACTGTGACTGTAGACCTGTACCTACATTACCTTTTAATTCTCACAATAAACTTGTCAGATAGGTATTGTTTTCCTCATTTTTCTCAGATGAGGATACAGACCCAGAGAGGTTAAGAAATTTGCTCAAGATAACCAGCAAATGCCAAAGCTGGTTACAAAAGAGGTGTCCCTGAGTTCAAAGGCCATGCTCTCACTATAATACAATGCTCTAAGGACACAGAGTGAATACATGAGTGTTGCAAGGAATTAAACCGTGATAATGGGTTGAAAATATTTGATGTCCCATATCTACAATCCTATGAGGATTTTTCAAATAGGGGTAAAAAAAAGTGTTCATAGAAAGATCATACATAATGTTTTGAATGTTTGAAATAAGGTCTGAACCTTACTCTTGATGCAGACCCTCAGTGGGCATTTAAGAAACTTGCCAAATTAGCCAAAAATGATGGAATACTGTTATCCAGGGCCAGCTGTCACACAGGTGAGCGTGGCAGTCTGTATCTGGAAGGACATGCATGATCAGTAAATTTTTTTCAATTGCCGTTTAATCACTCAGAATTAAGTGCCCTGTAGCCAGCTGTGCCTCTGTACTTGCTTCCCTGGGAAGTAGATGGTAGTAAACATGGAAGTCATCATCAAAGTTTGAGAATATGCAAAACAAGTTCTAACCAGTTTTCCACTGCACTCTCTGAAGAGGAAGCGACGGGTAAGACAAGATTGTTTAAAGATCCAGGTACTGAGGGCATCAGGTCAATATCCATAGTAACCATGTGCCATATGCCTAAATATTTCTACATACTCTGCAGACGAGGAAACAGAAGTGAGGAAAACCCAACATATCACATTGAGCGGGTGACAGAACTTGGATATGCATGGGTACCACTTAGGTGATCCTAGTGACGTTTAGTGTGGCCTTAAAAAAGCAAAAGTCTCTGTTTAAGCACTTTTTATTGGAAATATGAGCTTGTTATTGGGCAAGACTTATGAAATTGGTAAAGAACTCCTAATTATGCTTCATCAAAGAAAAATTGTGTTCTCATTCATAGTGGAGCAATCTAGATAATTGTTTGTCTCTCCTTTTGTGCGATCCTCTTCCTCTGCTTGTAATGTTTGTATTTGATGTGGAAGTAACTAAAAATTTAATACAGAGTTTTGGACTAGAACACCATTTAGATTTCCAAAACACAATCATTGCTTCAGGGAAAACAGACCAAAAAAAAAATTATCCCCGGGGATAATTAATGAGAAAGTCAGTTGAGAACAATGCTCTATTTCCTTATAAACAATGGCACCTCTTACTAATTGAAGAAAATGCGATACACCACCACTAGCACCATACAAAATCTTTCCCCTCTATCTTTGTGTAATAATGCATGGGGGTTCCAGGAATGAGAGACTGGCTGACTATCTTAGTGACAAAACTACAAAAAAAACAAAAAACAAAAAACAAAACAAAAAAAAACCCCTACCATCAACTGCTGATGAATCCCATCCAGGTATGGTCTTTCCAGCTTTCAGCCACCAAGAATTGCTGCGTACTATTAGTTCCTAGCCTAAAGTTTTTAGTGGTTGTCTGATATCTTTTGACTTTGTTCTTAATTGGTTCCCAAACTTTGGCACACATCAGGATCACTTGGAGGGCTTGTTAAAACCCAGGTTGTTGGGCGCGTGCCCATGGTTTCTGATTCAGTAGGTCTGGAAATTTCCATTTCTAATAAGTACCCCGGTGAGGCCAGTGCTGCTGGTCTGGGGACCACATTTTGAGAGCTGGCTTGAGAACATTTCCAACTACTACCTTTAAGATCAGCCTGACTTATCAAGCTCTATCGAAACACCGAACTGCATCTTGGGCAGACAACTTGGGATTGGATTCTCTACAGCATTCCTACTCAATCTTCCCAGTTTCTAGGTTTATTATGCCAACGATTAGTTTTTTTACAAGCTAGAAGACAATGAATGTATAAGTTCAATGGAACAGTGAATTCTGTGTAAGCTTCTCGTCTTTGTATTTAGAAACACTGGTTATGGATGGTCCTTTGTATCATGTTGACCCTTTGACTTGTACTGAGGTGATTTTAAATTGAAATATGTAGTGTTTGAGTTTCTTCTGTCATTACAGTTTTAATGAGACATTTCCATCTGAACCCCATCACAACTTTGGCTCCTGGCTTCCAGAAGTTTTGAGTAGTTGCTTGCCAGTAGGTTTCCCTCTCTCATTAGTCACCCAACTATCAACACTTCAAAATATTACACTATTTGATGTACCTTCATCTTGCACTTAACTGTCTAGTGTAAATTAATATTTTAATTTCTTATGTACCTGTAAAGAGTCTACCAAGTGGCTTCATGGAAGTTTGCAAACAGAACAATTCCCTTTTGAGCAGCACGTGAACCTGTTATAAGGACTTTTTGGTATATGTGTTTGTGTTCATACCTGCAACCAGGTTCATGATCTCATCTTCCAGTGATGGGAGAAATGTGCACAGGCATCACTAGGCTTTGGGAATACAGTGAAATTATATTGACTTAAATATAGGTGGGGCCTATGTTTCTTAATCCTTCATTTGATTCATTCGCTTTGGAAATTCTTTTTTCCACCAAAAAAAAAAAATCAGAGAGGGAATAATTCAAGAGAAAATAATGAGGTACCTTAAAATTATCATCTATGTATAAGTTATATTATATAATTCTTATTGATTAAGCCTTCTGCTTAAATACCCTATCATTTAAATTACTTTAGATTGTTGTATGAATAGAAGTGGCTATATTTACTAGAATTAGCTCAGAAAGCATATCAAAGGGTTGATGGTATCAAGGAGTCAAGTTCTTGCCTCTGTGGATGGAAATAGTGGAGCGTTTTATTTCACTTTCGTTTTCCATAATCTGTTTTGGAAACTATGTGTGCATTTAGTTCTTCTAATAGTCATTGGTTTTCAAATTAAATTTAAAATATTAATCTCTAGGAATAATTTATTTCCAACTTATTTTACCAACTGGTGCCAAAAAATAAGGAGGATCTAAAAGCCGATCTCTTGAACTACCACATAAAATGTTTTCTCTTTGAGCTAGAGAATCTGCTACCGGCCACCGTAGTCACCCAGGGCTGCCTCATGGTCACGTGCGGCTACTTTGCATTACCCCCTTGGCGGTTCTTACATCTGTGTTTCGTTGAAAGTGGTTCTCTATAACAAAAATCGATTTCCTGCTAAATAGGCAAAACTGGACTAAGATGAGTGCTTTTGATATTGTGGGTTTCACTTCAGCTGAAACCGTGTGATAGGATATCCAGGGAAGGCATGATGGGGGCGGGGCCGGCGCCCGGAGGGAAAGACTGCTTTCAGTTATTTTTGCTTGTTTTGTTTTCAGTGGGCTGGGGGGGGGGGACTAAGAAGATGACGTTTATTGCCCTAATCATGCCAAAAAACTATTATTCGAGATTATTTTCCTGCTTTTCTAAGAGAAATAAAATAAACTACATTATAAACAGTTTCCCTGTTACCATTTCCTACTCTAAATAAAGCCAGTGGGTGGTAAGGGTTCTTTTATCCTTTCTTATATTATGCCAAAGAATCGACTTGTTTTCATTAAAAATTATAAACAAATGAAGCTTGGTATAGCCATAATGATTTGAGTCAGTGTACCTTTCACCTATAAAATGGAGAATTCATCCGCGCAATCCCGTTCACCAGGAGCCTTGAAGCATTTTGTTTACTCCAAAGGACTTGTCTAGAAGTTTCTGGTTTTCCTCTTTACTTAGTTTGGTCACATTTATTACACATATACATACAAACATACACACAACTGAAACTACCCTCCTTTATATGTTGATAAACTGTTTGATTTGATAGAATCTGTCTGTCCATTGTTTTAACAGGTCCCTGTGAGCAAGCTTGCAAGTGTATTTTGTGTACATTTTATTGGAGGTGAAAATGAAAATTCTAAGGAGAAAATATTTTAAAAGATACTGTATTTATGTTGCTTGTGTTGTAGAATAAAAATTCAAATGCATTAAAAAAATCTATGTGGGACAATTTTCTTTACCTAAAAAGTCTATCAAAATAATTTATGTAAATATCTCATGTTTACAGAATACTGCCGGAAGAACAAGGTTTCTTTTTCCATGGCATTTCATAACTGATGAGGCCCCTTCCCGTTCCAGAACACAGACAAGGTCACTGATATATATATATATATACTACATATATTTTTTCTGTTCTAAAATAAATTCATATTATTAGTAGATATTGATGATATTTGTCCATTATGAAAATCACTGCCTTTTGTTCATATCAAATCCCTCAATAGGTATAATATTATTGGAAGTTAATATTGAAAAGAAAATACAACCACTTTTACTGTCATGGTCTTGTTAGATTGCAGCTTTAAATCTGCTTCAAAAGCCTACAATAGGGGCGCCTGGGTGGCTTAGTCAGTTGAGCGTCCGACTTTGGCTCAGGTCATGATCTCACCGTCTGTGGGTTCGAGCCCTGCGTCGGGCTCTGTGCTGACAGCTCAGAGCCGGGAGCCTGCTTCAGATTCTGTATCTCCCTCTCTCTCTAACCGTCTCCTGCTCGCTCTCTGTTTATCTCTCAAAAGAAAGACATTAAAAAAGATTCAAAAGCCTACAATAGTATAAGCCTAGGAACCATCATGCCCAAATCATGGAAAACTGGCCAACAGAGGCATAAAAGAAGTTCAAGATGCCAAAGAGATGAAATCTTAACCACGATTCTATCATTCTATCGTATACTCTGACAGTTGTACTACTAAGTCACAGTCACTTCCCTCTAATGGATGAAATAAAACTAAAATAGATACTAACATACTTGACACAAGGACATCCCAAACATAAGTGACCAACGGATGGAGAAGAACAGAGCCAAGGTGGCCTTTGGCCTTAGCCAGAAAGCAGAATTTGCATCCCAAGCTTTGCCTCTTCCTGGGAGTGGGGAAAACCAGAAAAACCAGACAACACTCGAGTACAGAGCTCAAGGTTCTCACTTTGTAAAATGAATATAAACTCTAACCTCAGGGTTGTTTTAAGATAACATGAAAGCCCAAATGTTGCAGTGCTCTGTACGTGCTAATGATTAATAAATGCAGTACTACTATGTGCTGGGGGAGAACCCATCTCATAAATAGCCCCACTATTTTGCAAGAGGATTTATGCTTGAGACCTCGTGTGTACCTATCCTTGACATTCATATCCATGAATGCATTATAATACAGCAAGCTTAACATTCTGTGCCATCTTATATGAGGTGGTTGGCACCCCAGAGGCAGATATCTTAACCAAACATTTGGAAATAAATTCTATGTCAATAGCCAGTTCTTCTGTTAATATCTAGTAATGAATATAATACATGCATAAATTTATATGTATTTCTTTAAAGTAGAGACTTGATATGCTTCAACTACTTGGCTCATGATCAAACCTTGTATAATTTAGCTTTGATAAATGTTTCATCTCACCCCTTAGAAAATTCACTTTCCCATCTGACTTAAAGGCAGGTTCAATAAGCAAGTGAAAATAAAATTGAAACATAATGCAATATCGTGGCTTTCATAGATTGACCAACATCACTATTATCTCAAGGCTTTGAAAGAATATGCTAAGCATGCTTTTTAATCTCTTCCTTGTTTGCTTTTATTTCTAGATTTCTAGTTACAGCATCAAGGCATCAGTGCCCTGATGTGCCCTAACTTAATCTGGTTGCTCAAAATGTTTTGTTGTCCAAGAAACAATCCAACTTAATGATCTCATGCAAACTGAGAGAGGGTAACAGCATAATTAAATCCCAGAGAAGTTTGTAAGCAATTTCTAAATAGTCTCTTAAAAAAAAAAAAGGATTATTTCAACATGAAGGGATCAAATTCAGAACAGTTTAGAGCTGAGAACTTAAATATTGAACTTCAGTTTACTCTGACATGGTTTCTAATCTTCTTTATATCAGTATATGATTTGCTATATTGAACTATTAGAACAGGTACAAATGACACGGAGTAACACAACATTCTCTGCCAGGCAGAATTGCAGGGAGTAACCCTCAAGAAGATAAATTAGAAGGTAAATGTTGTGATGCAGAAGACATTTTTATAACTCAACTTGAAAAAATGAGTATTGAAGTTAATTTACCAATTATAAAGGAGAAGATACTGTTGGATATATTATACTTAAAAATTCAATATTGTATCAAGTCAGTTAATACTCAATGGGTTTTCTAATACGACGGTGAGTTATAAAAGTCACATGATTCTAAAAGCCTAGACTACACTTGCTTTTCAAGCAGGAGGAATATGTATTATTACAGACCTGTCAGATAAAAACCATTTGGAAATGGGCTACTTGGAAAACTGAGCGTCGTTCTAAGCCCTACCGACTGAAGACACTGGCAGTGTTTACATGAGTACGAATTTAAGGAGTTAAATTTTACATTATTAAATTGGTAAATTTAATTTAACTAGCTCTGGGGCACCTGGGTGGCTCAGTTGGTTAAACGACCAACTCATGATTTCGGCTCAGGTCATGATCTCATGGTTCGTGGGCTCAAGCCTCACATTGGGTTCTGCACTGATGGTGCAGAACCTGCTTGGGATTCTGTCTCCCTCTCTCTCTGCCCCTTCCCTGCTTGCTGGCTCTCTCAAAATAAATAAACATGAAAAAAAATTTAACTAGTTCTTATTCCTATGGTGGGGGCTGGGGAGGCAAGCCTGTAGAAACTTTGGGGATTAGTGCAAGGCACAGAGATAAGAACTACATCTCCTCTCAGCAGGACTCCCTCCGCCCCCTGCTAAGTGTGGGGGTGGGGGTGGGAGCTGCTCTCTCCATCCCCCACACACCCCGCTGAGCGTGCCTGTGCACACCTCCTTCCCTCTGGTGCAGCTCAAGGAATTGAATGGCAAGAAGTTAACACAGTCCCAGGACGCCCAGGATTCATTACTTACCAGAACAGCTGGGATTGTGTCTTTCACGGAACTACTGACTGCCCAACATTTGGGAGTGGGCACAGATCTGGATTTACAGGAAGAGAGCTCTGATCCAAAGATCATAAATGAATGCTACCAGGCTACCTTTCTTCAATACATGTTTTTCCTCAAAGGCATTAAGTAGACTCCTGTGACTAAAAGTGTATTTGAGATATTCATCTATGTACTTTTCTCCCAATATCTGCTCTATTCCTTTTTTTCTATTCAAGTACAAGCTCAGGGGTTCATTGTTTCAAGGGAGGTATATAATGGGACAGAATGACAAGGGACTGCCTGTGACATTCTCTGGCTCTTAGATTCCCAAAGCCTAAGCCATGCACATACACATCTACATGTGTCTACACACATGGTTATGGTTATTGTTTTTAATGAGGGAAGAGTGCCATAGAAGGGGAGAGTGTAGACGAACTCTCTAGGGTAGCAATAGAGGAGGAAAAAGCTCCTTTATCTTTGACTGGAAGTGAATTCCCAGGGCTGTTAGGAAGAGGGAGTCGAGGTCCCACAGCAGAAAGGCTGCAGGTCAGGGAGGACTCTTGCAATGACAAGACTGTAGGAGCCCAGACAAGGCAGGCCTGCATGGTGTTCTGTGGCGGCAGGTTGGCCAGCTAACCAGGGGAAAAGTCCCAATCCTTGGACGTGGCACAGGGGAGAGAAAGATCTCCATACTTCATGGTGTGGAAGCAGCAGAGTAAGCAACCATGTGACAGAATAGAAGCTCCAGATACTTTTCCACGGAGTCAGAGAAAAATAAAATCACAACTTGATACATGACGTTGCGGGCTAAGATGTATACCTGGTTTTGTAGTGGATAATCTAAAAATCACACTATGTGTAGTTTTGTAAGGCAATTGGAGGAGGGGTAGGAGGGGGAAACAGTTGCCCCTACAAATGCAAAGCAATTTCCAAGGAAGGGCCAACTGAGTTGACGATTCACAAGACCTCCCAAGTTCAAGGTCAGTGGCCCTCAATGTCAAAAAGCTGTCTGCCCCCTGTGGAAGCAAGTTGGCCTCATCAGATCATTTTCCATCAGGCTGCCAAACTCTCTCCCCTTGGATGTTTGAGCTGTTCTGACCAAGTACAATTTGATTCCTCCCAATGGGCAGGGCTCTAGATGCCACAGATAAACCCAATGTCCTCTACCTGGTTCTGTAGCCTTCCTTCTGTTGGTTTCTGGGTGCACTTAAGTACCTTGCCCCCTCTTCTGTCACTAGCTGTAATAGTTTCACTTGAGGTTTTACCTCACCGGCAAAAGACACCACCTGCTCCATGTGGAATATAGACAAATGCAGACTTTGAACTAGTTTGTGTAATCATGATAAGAAATAGAACAGATCAACCGTTAACGGAGTGACTTCAGCCTCTATCAAAATCACATCTCCCCCACCTGCAGCCCATTCTCCCACTTAGTTCACTTAGGCCCCTGCAGTTCAGCTACCTAGACAGTGCCATTTGAAATTTTGTTGTTGTTTTATTTATTTTTGAGCGAGAGACAGCATGAGCAGGGGAGGGTCAGAGCAAGACGGAGACACAGAATCCAAAGGCAGGGTCCAGGCTCTGGGCTAGCTGTCAGCCCAGAGCCCGACGCGGGGCTCGAACCCACGAACCGCGAGATCATGACCTGAGCCGGAGCCGGATGCTTAACCAACTGAGCCACCCAGGCACCCCTAGACAGTGCCATTTGATTGACTGTTGAACTTGCAGGTGTCTGGGCCTTGCCTCGGAAATGGTGACCCAGGAAGAAAGATGCTGGGCTCAGGAATCTGCATTGCAACAAGCTTTCAAAAGTATTCTGATACAACCTGTGTATCACTCTTTGGAGATTATTCCAAGAACCTAGATTCTAAGAATCTGGTTCTTAGAATGTGATGTATAATCAATCTGACCTAAAATTAAAAACTGCAAGTTTGGTCTCTAAACACAAGAGTTGAGTTGGAAGCCCAGAAATATTGCGGTTGTTCAGGACTTTATCTCCCCCAGACAGATTCACTTTATTTTTTTAAAGTTATTTTGAAGGAGAGAGAGAGCGTGCGTGTGTGCACGCAAGTGGAGGAGGGGCAGAGAGTGAGGGAAAGAGAATCTCAAGCAGGCTCCACGCTGTCAGTGCAGAGCCCAACACAGGGCTCCGTCCCAAAACCTGGAGATCATGACTTGAGCCAAAATCAAGAATCAGACACTTCACCAGCTGAGCCACCCAGGCACCCCAATAGCTTCACTTTAGAGCAGAGGTTTGTAACTTGGGACCTACAAAGAATTAAGGGGTCTAAGAACAAGGAAGGGAAAATTATACCCTTATTTTCACTGACTTCTAACTGAAATTTAACACATTCATTTTGAATACAGACATCAAAGCACCAGGATAATGGCAGGCTTCAGAATCACAGGTTTTTCCTGACTACAGATCCCTCAAAATTCCCGCACTTGGGAAGCACCGACATTGCCATTAGATCTTGTCATTGAATGTGTTATTGAAGAATACATGTATATTAGTTTCAAAGTTGAATATTTTGATAACTACATTGGTTTTGTTTTCTTTGTAATAAAGTGCATTATACCACATGCATTTAAAGGTATTTAAAATATTTCAAATTATCCTGAAGAAGGATTCAGACTTCCCCAAAGTGCAAGAGTCTATGGCACAATAATCAGTTAAAGAAATCCTGTCCAGGCTTATCACAAGGGAAGATGGCTGTAAATCTGCGGTAAACTCATCAAAGATTTGGGACAAGAGAATTTTCCTCCTCACATCACCTTATAGTCTAGTCCTAGAAGCAGCACTGTTTGTCAGGAATTACATCTGAGCCTCATTCCCTCATGTGCCAGGCGACAGGGCTGGTAAAGTGATCGCCAATGTTCCTTAAAACAAAAAATTCCATTTTCCTGACCAAAATTCTGACAGCAAGGCAGTTCCTATAAATTCTCACAAAGATTCCTGCTTTGGAGGTATTCAGATGAGGACAGTGCACAGATTTTTTTTCCTACTAAGAAGAAATGTCTCCTTGCTCTAGAGTAAAGTTTACCAAAAATATATTCTGTATGTATTTGTGAATTTTATACGCTTTTTAAAATTCCACTTGATTTGAATTTTTAAAGCACCATAGGAAAAAAATAGAATGGCCTAAAATTCTCTACTCGCATTGTGAAAAATAAATTCAATGTTCTTATGTCAGGATTGGCCCTTTAAATTAAAAAACAAACTAGTTTAATGTAAATTTTGAAAACTGTTTTGAATTGGTAATGTTTCAAAACTACATATAGAGCTAACAATGTTTAAACATGAAATGGGTAAAATAGCAAATCAAAAGAATTAATTTTAAACTGTTATTTAGGGGCGCTTGGGGGGCTCAGTCAGTTAAGCACTTGGCTTCAGCTCAGGTCATTTTCTCACAGTTCATGGCTTCGAGCCCAATGTCTGACTCCATGCTGACAGCTTGGAGCCTGCTTAGGATTCTCTCTATCCCTCTCTGCCTACCCTTCCACAGCCCACGTGCTGGCATTTGCTCTCTCTCAAAAATAATTTTTTAACTTGTAAAAAATTCTTATTTAGAGTCAGCTTCTTAGTGATGAGTATACCAGCACTCTAGATGTCTGGAATCAATCTATGAAATTCTAATGAAATATTTATTCTAAAATATTCAATAACTAACAATGGCAATGATTTGACTGAGGAAGTCCGATGAATAAATGGTCAAACTCATTTATTAACACAATCGCATATTATCAGCCAGCAGACTATGAAATAAATTGAGGGGACCCTTCCCTATAACACCAACAATGGAGCAACTAGCCTATTTAGTCATTTCTCCATTATTTTCATTTTAAAAATGAATTTATAGATGATTTAAAGTAACTATTTTTTGAATTTTTTTATTTTTAATTTATTTTTGAGACAGTGCAAGCAGGAGAGGGGCAGAGAGAGAGGGAGACACAGAATCTGAAGCAGGCTCTGTGCTGACAGCTCAGAGCCCAATGTGGGGCTTGAACCTACGAACCATGAGATCATGACCTGAGCCGAAGCTGGACGCTTAACCAACTAAGCCACCCAGGAGCCCCTAAAGTAACCATGTTTTAAAGAAATGCAAGACTGAGAGGGTGGGCTTTTCAAAGAAACAGGAGTCTCTGATAATCCATGTTCAATCCATCATAGAAAAAGTATTTCCCATCTGAATGAAGCATCAGATTGTAGAGAACCCAAATAGATCCCAAGTCCAAGCCTCACTATCTCAAGACTCAGAACTGTGCTAGACAATTTACATACAGCTGTTCCCAGAAACACTCCGTAGGATACTCTGTCTCAGATACATTTTACAGACGGGAAAAGCAAAGGCTCCAAGAAGTGAAATGGGAAATTCTTGAAGGTCACACGACCAGCAATTGGCAGAATCATGATTCAAACTGAAATCAGTTTGACCAGAGAGCTGTGTTCTCTCCGTTAAAACAGGATACCTTGAGGTAAAAAATATAAATGAAATTAACAGTCCGGATGAAACCTTGCCCAGTGCAACATCTCCAACCTCAATCAGTTAGAATCACCCTTAAACTTAAATTCAAACATTTTTTTAAAAATCAGGACTCTCAAAACAATTGTGTTACATTAGTCCTCCCAGTGAGGGACAGGCTGTGTCATGACCATGGAAAATACAGAATAAATTCATCTGCTATAGGAATAAGTAGCATGAAACTCAACTGATGGTTGTAGTCAACTCAACAATCTAGCATTCTGCCAAAGGATATCTTGAGTGAGCTAATACTCATGACAAACTTAAAGGTCATTTTAAATACACACAATTTTTAGCATTTCTAATTTTATTCCTGCATTAGGTTATGCAGTTGAGAAGCCATGCATTGGAACCAAATTGTCTCAGCTTCCTTTAGAAATGCTTTCATGAATTAAGATTTAATGTTATGTCCTTGGCTTTTAAAGAAGGTCGATATAAAAATTGCCAAATTTGTCTTTCATAAATCTATATTAATAGGAGGTGCCCATTACATTACTCATTTGTTTTCTTATACAAGAAACCATGAGGCCAGTTCTTCCAGAATTCAAAGCCAAGGTCGCTGATAACAATTATTGGATCTTTATACTAGCTACTAGGTTATTTGCTTTTGCCTTAGCTCCCAGGACACTCAGCGAAAGTCAGGCTGAAGAGTGCCGAGGAGTGAGAAAGGAGCAAGCCCCAAGCACCAGGCCACTTCCTGCATGTCTTGACTCCCCTTCTTCACTCATCACAACAATTAGTAGGAAAATTCAATTCATGTCATCTAATGGAAGGAAACTGCATGGAGATCCCTTTCCTAAGACGGCTCAGTTAGAAAACAGTCAGCATTCAAGTTCAAGTCTGAGTCAAAAATTCAAGTCTTCCACCAGGTGGAAAGAACTTCACCCCCTTGAAGTGCCCAACCCTGTGTTTTAGTTTTCTATTGTTTTTATTTTTAAACAACCTAAAAGCCTATTTGTGAGCTATATAGAAGTCACATGTAAATAAAATATTCCCTCAGGAAATACATGACCTAGATAACACTGTGAAATAACTAGCATAAATACTTAGGAGTTCCCTTAGCCACACCAGACACAGTTTCAGGTCCACAGCCAGATACTGATCAGTGGCAAAATGCAGTGGCATAACCTGCATTATGAAGAATCTGAAGAGGGTAGCTCTCAATCCCACTTGGCTCCGTCCATGGGGACAGGGAGGGACTTGGTTTACCAGTCTCCCTTTAGATCACATTCTTGTCTAAAGAGTTGAGATTGAGAATGGGAACAGAAAGATGGCAGAGCAGTAGGATCCTGAGCTCACCTCATTCCATGGACTCATTGAGAGGTCAGCTACTTATATGCAACTAACTCTAAAAATGACCTGAAGACCAGCAAAGCAGACCTTCCACAGTTGATCAACTGTAGAGACAAAGCTACACTGAAAAGGGTAGGAGGGATGGAGACATGGTCTGGAACGAAACCCACAAGGAGACTAACCACAGACATGAGGAGTTCCCCCAAAGAAGCGAAATCAGACCTCACACCAGGCACCCCTGGCACTGGAGATCCTCACTGGGAAGATGAGTCCCCATAACACCTGACTTTGAAAATCAGTGGGCTTACTCAGGGAGAGCCAGAGGGCAATAGGAAACTGAGTACCTGCCCTTAAGAGGCCACATACTAAATAATGTGGCCCGAGACTCAGCACAGAAGCAGCAGTTTTGAAAGTGCCTGGGGGTGTACCTGAAGGAGATTTTTTTGTTTTTTTGACTAACTTAAAACTCATGCTGGAGGAGCAGGGACCTTCAGGAGATTCCCCTGGAACAGAAGGGCTGGCAGGAGCCCTTTCTCTTCCCCTCTCCCAGCCCAGATAGCCAGAGGCTTGTGGGAGCCGGTGCTAACACCCCCCACCTATCTTGCTAGCACCTCCTGCTCCATCTCCACGTTCCCCTGCCCACATCATCCAACCTGCTGGCCTTGGCAGGCACCCCGTCAGAGCAGCTCCTGCTTGGGGCACCTGGGTGGCTCAGTAGGTTATGCGTTGACTCTTAATTTTGGTTCAGGTCATGATTTCACAGTAATGAGATAGAGTCCTGCATCGGGTTCCACACTGAGTGTAGAGCCTGCTTGGGATTCTCTCTGCCTCTTTCTCTCTCTCTCAAAATAAACAAACATTTAAAAAAATAACCACAAAGCAGCTGCCCTGGGGAGAGGGGGAGAGAACTCCATACCCTGTGATGCCTACAGTTCCAACAGCCCAGGCCCATAGCTGGCTGTTTAGGGAGCGAGCCCTGCCATTCTGTGCACCCACAACCATGGCACGGAAGCTAATTACACATACCCAGGATGGCTGCTGGTCCCACTCACCAGTGAGCCCCTAGTGGCCTCAGGCATCTCCACAGCAGGGGAAACAAACCCTACTCAGTGTGCTCACAGCAGGCAAACTGGGTCATTGCACCCAGCAGGGCAGAAAGCAGTTGGGGTTCAGCCACGAAAGTAGGGCCAAGCAGCCCATACAGAGGGTACCCCCAAAGCACATGGTCTGGGGACCAAAGAGGACTGCACTACAGGACACCGCAGATCTCTTCTACACAAGGCCACCACTTTCAAGACCAGGAGATATGGCTGACCTACCTAACACACAGAAGCAAACCCAGAGAGGTAGACAAAATGAGAAGACAGAATATGTCCCAAATGAAAGAGCAAGACAAAAATCACAAAGAGCTAAATGAAATAGAGATAAGCATATACTTGATAAAGAATTCATAGTAATGGTCATAAAGACACTCACTGGACTTAAAAGAGTGGATGAACTCAAGGAGAACTCCAACAAAGAGACTGAAGACATGAGGGGCGCCTGGAGGGCTCAGTTGGTTAAGCATCTGACTTTGGCTCAGGTCATGATCTCATGGCTCGTGAATTCAAGCCCCATGTTAGGCTCTGTGCTGACAGCTGAGAGCCGGGAGCCTCCTTCAGATTCTGTGTCTAACTCTATCTCTGCCCCTCCCCTGCTCATGCTTGCTTGCTCTCTCTCTCTCCCTCTCTCTAACATTAAAAAAATTTTTAAAGAAACAAAATATGAAAAAGAACAAGTCAGTAACTGAAATTTTAAAATACACTAAAGGGAATCAATGGCAAACTAGAGGATACAGAAGAACGAATCCATGATCTGGAAGATAGGGTAATGGAAAGCAACCAAACTTAAGAGAAAAAAAACGGAATATAAATGAGAATTTTAAAAAATTGAAACCATAAAATTCCTAAAAGAAAACATAGACAGTAATATCTTGGACATCATCCTTAGCAATGTCCCTGTGGATAGGTCTCCTCAGGCAAGGGAGGAAATAAAAGCAAAATAAACTGTTGGGACTACACTGAAGTAAAAAGCTTTTGAACAGCAAAGGAAAGCATCAACAAACTAAAACCTAGTGAATAAGAGAAGATATTTGCAGCTGGCGTATCCGGTAAGAGGGCTAATATCCAAAACATATAAATGTATACAACTCAACACACACACACACAAAACAATCCAATTAAAAAACAGGTAGAAGACCTCAATTTTTCCAAAGACTGTAGTACAGATGGCAAACAGATATACAAAAAAGATGCTCAACATCACTAGTGATCAGGAAACTTAAAACAATGAGATCTCACCCTATTCCAGTCAAAATGGTATCCAAGAAAACCCAAAAATAACAAGTGTTGGCAAGAATGTGGAGAAAAGGGAACTTTGGTGCACTGTTTATGGGAACATAAACCAAGTTACGTTGGTGCAGCCACTGAGTTACTGCTGTAAACTAAATGTTTGTCTCCCCCAATGTAATGGTATTAGGAGGTGGGGGAGGGGATCTTTCCGGGGTGATTAGGTTATGCAGGTTGAGCCCACATGGATAGGATCAGTGCCCCTATGACAGAGACCTCCAAGAGCCCTCTTCCCGTGAGGACACAAGATCTCCATTGATGAACTAGGAAGTGGCTTCTCACCAGACACTGAACCTGCCGGTTCCTGATCTTGGACTTTCTAGCCTCCAGCGCTGTGAGAAATAAATTTCCATTGTTTGTAAGCCACATGGCCAAAGGTGTTCAGTTACAGCAGCACAGACGGACTGAAGCAGTTATCACCTAGGATTATACATATATTGCTTTTGTTCCCGTCACAGTGGTGATCGAGAACTTCTCTATTAGCAAAAATCTCCCCTTCCCCACCAATTTTTTTCTGGCCAAATTCCTCTACTTCCTTACCTTAAATAAAAATTAGTTTTTCCTGGATAATTCCACATTCCTTGAAACTTTGTAGGAGTCTGGCTGGAAGCCGTATCGGACATCTCCAGGCCTCCCACCCTGTTTGCAGACCAATGCTGTGACTCATTTATCAACTGTCTCCTATGAAACATTGACCCACTTTGTTCTCCAGGCCATAGCCATCTTTTTCTCCCCTCATTTAATACTTACTCCATTTTCTGTCCTGGGATGATTGGACAGGTGAACAGCATCTGGATTGCAATCTAATTCTCCTGGTCCAGTCCATGGCAATGTTGGAATCCAGAGAACATTCCCCCAAGATCTGACTCAGTTCAGATCACAATCTGATAGCCAATTCAGCCACAGTCTACCAGTCTCTCCACATGAAAGCAATTACTTGGATAAATTTCATTGCCTGCGCCCAAATCTGGACCCCCAATCTCACTCACTCAGAAATAAAGAGCTGACGTTTCCAACCATACGTAGAAAATACCTTCAAATGTAAGGGCCAATTTATGCTGTCACCAACTATCACTTTTTTTTTTTTTTTTTTACTAAACAAACATCTCAGACTGAAATTCCTACACGTGTGCCAATTCCCAGCAGTTCAGGACTCTGCTGGAATGAAGGATGTCTCCCAGCACAAAGAGAGGGCCCACCCTAGAAAGCATAAACTACTTAAAGTCCCCTAACCTGCAGTTTTACAGCTTGAAGATCTTTTTAATCCAACTTTCATATTTGTTTAAAAACTATACACATACAATCAGATACAGTCACAAACCCATTAGAAATATAGATGCTAAATTTTTAAGTTGATAGAATCAGTAGACATGTTAATTTTCTTCTATGGTTAATTTTCTATTCCTTGTGTATGGATTACTCTGAATTGGGGGAAAAATCTCTTTAAAAGGGAAAGACTTACTGTGCACAAATAAAAAGTCCACAAAAAGAAAAGGATAAAGGATCTTCAAGGCCTTCCTTATGTTCATTTCCGCTGCAAATGAACTTTCCTTTGACCCACACGTCCCAACAGTCTCTCCAATACTCTCCCTAACTCCAGACTTTCCCCCTCTCCATCAGCCTTCCCCACACACTGAAACCAGAGGAATTTGTCCGTGTATCTTTTTCCCTCCTTTAAAATGGGAAGTCATGTATTTATTTGGTTTTGACAGAACAAAGCTGTACTATCATTAGAATACAGTTAATATGTATAATTGTGGCACTGAGGGCTCCACATCATTGGTTTTTCCCCTTTCCTGGCCTTTTCTTGCCAGGATTTGGAAATTCACCCAGCTCCTCCTTGGTCCCAATCTTAATTCTTTGATACTTAGAGAGACTATCATTTTTTTTTTAATGTTTTTATTTATTTTTGAGAGAGAGCGAGCAAGCGAGCAGGGGAGGGTCAGAGAGAGAAGGAGTCACAGAATCTGAAGCAGGCTCCAGGCTCAGAGCTAGCTGTCAGGACAGAGCCCGAGGCAGGGCTCGAACCCACGAACCGTGAGATCATGACCTGAGCCAAAGTCGGACGCTTAACCAACTGAGCCACCCAGGTGCCCCAAGACTATCATTCTTCATTCAATCACTACATTTCCACTGAGCATATACTCTCTGCTGATACACAGCAGTGCACAAGAAAGGCCCCCGCCTGCCTTCATGAGGCTCCCACTCACAGCATCTGCTTTTCCAAAAATTCCTTCAAGCTGCCAACCTACCCACACAACTCCAGGTACAGCTCATATACTGGGCATCAGTATGTTGTACAGCTGAAATTAACATCACAATTAACTAGAGTTTAATTTAATTAAAATTAAAACTTAGAAAAATATAAATAACATAATACTACTAATAAAAGATACTTAATAGAAAGGCTTGTCCGATAAAGGACAAAAAGTATTGCCAAGAAGTAAAGAATCTATACCACTTGCTGGGTGGTTAATTCAGGATTTGAAGCCCTGAACTGCAACTTCACAACCTAAGAATCCTCCAAATACTAGTATTCTATAATTCAATGACTAAGGGATAAAGGTTTCCAAATTTTAATACAACTGCTTATTTTAATGTTATAACAATCATAACAAATCTCTATTTGCAGGGAGAACTACCAGCAGGTGTCTTAAAAATATGAGTAAAATAGGGGCACCTGGGTGGTTCAGTCAATTAAACGCCTAATCCTTGATTTTGGCTCAGGGCATGATCTCAGAGTTCATGGGTTCAAGCCCCACATCCAGCTCTGTGCTGACAGTGTAGAGCCTACTTGGGATTCTCTCTCTACCTCTCTCTCCCTGCCCTTCCCCTGCTCACTCTTTTCCTCTCTCTCTAAATAAACTTAAAATTTTGTTTTAAAAGATAAAGAAATTCTTTTAAAATGCATAAAGTATAATATACAAAGGCAAGACATTGAAATCTGATTCAGCAAAATTTTGAGTTGTAAATACTGCTTAAGGAATAAGCCTTAAAATGAGAATGCAGATTAAATGTGGCATTTCAAACCCAATGTCCCCAAATTAAATCACCTGTATCCCAATCATATGTCAAGAAATGGGACTGTTAAATAATGCACATTTCAATTCAAAGGCTTTCATCTGGATAAATTGAGCCATGAACTTATTATTGATGCCTTCCTCCTCCGTATTTCAACAGCTGTACCCTACAGTATACAAATATTTTTCTAAATCACCTGGCCTCTCAGGAAACTACATAGCACGTACCCTTAACCAAGAACAGTACCTATACTTTTTATCAGTGAGAACACCAATCTCACTGCTCCCCGTAACCAAAAACAATCTAAGATTTTACCTATATATTTTAACAAACATCTGTCCCAAATATAAATCTGTCCCAAGATAGTCATCTCTTAGAGACATGTCACATATAAAAATTTTTTTTTACCAGGGAAGAAATGGATGTTTTACGAACAGACTTTCCAGGGTTAGAAAGCATGTTTGTAGAAGGGGTGATGGCAATTGTTAGAAAGTATGACGTAAAGGATTTTTCCCTCACTGTAATGCAGACTCTCTGAAACACTGGACTAGTCACACAGCTTCAGTTTCCTCCCTATAAAACAAAGGGGTTGGACTAGAACATAAGCAATGTTCACTGGAAAACTAGATCTGAAAATGAGTCCCCTCCCCCCGAAAGCTCCATGATCAACTAAGATTAAGAAATGCTCCATCCTGCAGCAATGTAAAGCGGGCCCCTTGAGGATCTGACCGGCAAGGGGAGCTTCAGCTGAACTGGAGCAGGGGTCACCATGGGGTTGGGAAGCTGAGGCTTCGGCTTCCAACCAGGCCAACAAGCTGAATCTGCATGTCCCACATTTAATCCTGAATTCCCAAGTGCCGCTCAGGTGACCCAAGTCGGTTGTGGGCCCATCAGTACTCAATGCAAATCACCTCTAGGGAAAGCACCTTCAATTTAGTATCTCAGGATTCTTACAGACCAAGTTCAACAAAATATGAACTCGCAGTTGCAAAAGTTACAAACAAACCCCCTCTCTCCTGAGAGAGGTTAAGCAGAAATAAACAGACTTTGAATCTAAAGGATTCAGATATTTAAGTGCAAATAAAGAAACGAAATTATAAGAAATAGATTCCAAAAATAAAGCAATCTAGGAATGAAAGACTATAAAAAATTGCCAACCACTTTTAAGTGGGAGAAAAATCTAAAGTATCTAAAAATGAAAAAAATGTTCAAAGCTAAAGCTAAAGGATAGATGTGTTTCACAGCTAATTAGACTTAGAGGAAAAGCGAATTTACTAAGCCATTGATAAATGGCAGCGTGAAGGATATGGAACCTGGGAAGAGAAGACAGAGAACAGAATGAAAAAGTCTAAAATATATTTAGTCACAGTCTCAAAAGGAATGAAAGAAAGGCAATAGGATATTAATTCCAAATTTTCTAAAAGCAATTGAAAGACCTGAATCCATACCTGTTTAAAACACAACTTCTAATAAGATTCAAATAAGATTCTTCAACTTTAATTGCATAATGATATTAAAGACCAAAAGCAGAGAGAAAACTTTAAAGGTAGCCAAACAGAACAGACGGACCCCTTATAAGGACACAGGGATTATAATCAGCTTCTCAACAATGGCTACTGAAGACAGCAGTGTAGTATCTTCAAAATGCTATTAAAAACATCTGTCAATATGGAAATATTTGCTCAGAAAATCATTCAATAATGACAGTGAAATAAAGATATATATTCACATATATATTTTTTAAAGAGTGATTTTATTCCTTCATGGAAGGAAGCTGGATAATGACTGCTAAAGGAAAATCTGAGATGCAAGAAGGATAGTAGGTCAAGAAATGTGTAAATTTGTAAGTGTATCTAATTAAGAATTATCTGACAACAGTATCTTATATTTGGATTTTAAAAAGAATAGAACTGGGGGACCTGGGTGGCTCAGTCAGTCAAGCATCCAACTTCCACTCAGGTCTTGATCTCATGGTTTGTGGGTTTGAGCCCCACATCAAAATCCCCTGCTTGGGGGGCGTTTGGGGGGCTCAGTCGGTTAAGCGTCCGGCTTCAGCTCAGGTCATGATCTCACAGTTCGTGGGCTCAAGCCCCGCGTTGGGCTCTGTGCTGACAGCTAGCTCAGAGCCTGGAGCCTGTCTTCAGATTCTGTGTCTCCCTCTCTCTCTGACCCTCCCCTGCTCACACTGTCTCTGTCTCTCAAAAATAAGTAAAAAGCATTAAAAATAAAGATTAAATTAAAAAAAGAACTAGTAAGCATTTAAAAAAAAATTTTTTTTTAAATCCCCTGCTTGGAATTCTCTCTGCCCCTCCCCGACAAGTGTGTGGACGCAAGTGCATGCATGTGCACATGTGCCCTCTCTCTCTCTGAAATAAACATTAAAAAAAAAAGAACAGAACTTAAATAAGCTATCAAGCCACAAAAAGACAAAGAAACCTTACTCGCACATTGTAAGTGGAAGAAACCAAGCTGAATAGATATAATCATACATATTTTATGATTCTAACTATATGACATTCTGGGAAAGAAAACTATGGAGACAGTAAAAAGATCAGTGGTTGTCAGGGGTTGGAGGGTGGAGGAAGGGATGAATAGGGAGAGCACAGGGAATTTTTAGGGCAGTGAAACCATTATTCTGTAGGATAACTGTAAAGGTGGATACATGTCATATATATTTGTCAAAATCCACAGAATGTATAATACAGTGAAAACTAAACTATGGAATTTAGTTAAGAATAATGTATTAATTTGGTTCATTAATTGTAACAAATGTACCACACTAATGCATGGCTTTAAAAACAGCCAAGTTATGAAAGAGCCTAAATATCCATCAACTAATAAATGGATAAAGATGTGATATATACACAACAGAATATTAGTCGGTGATCCAAAAGAATGAAATCCGGCCATTTGCAACAACACGGATAGAACCAGAGCGCACCATGCTAAGCAAAATAAGTCAGAGAAAGACAAATACATGATTTCACTTAAATGTGGAGCTTAAGAAACAAAACATATGAACATAGGGGAAGGGAAGGAAAAATAAGATAAATACAGAGAGGGAGGCAAACAACAAGAGACTCTTAAATACAGAGAACAGACTCCAGGTTGCTGGAGAGGCGGCAGGTGGGGGGATGGGCTAAATCGGTGATGGGCAGTAAGCAGGGCACTTGCTGGGATGAGCACTAGGTGTAGCATGTAAGTGATGAATCACTAAATTCTATTCCTGAAACCAATACTACACTATATGTTAACTTGAATTTAAATTTTTTAAAAAAGGAGATAAAAGGGGTCTAAATGATATGAAAAAACGTAAGGTTTGAAACTTAAAACATTGGGTAGCCAAGAATTTCAGGATTGCGAATGAACTATATCTCACCCATCATCCCCAGAGTACTAGCCATGTGCTATATACAGACTATGGGGAAGCAGATATGCCTGAGAACTAGCCTCTGACATTAAGTGTAGTAACCAGAAGCTAACTAAGGACACTCCCACAGGGTAGGTAATCACCACGACGGTGGTACACACAATAGAGCATTGGCCACAGATAAACGAATAACCACCTGTGGAAAGTTTCATGGGCAAGCCAACATTTGGTCTAGACCTTTACTAAAACTCTGCTCATTCTCAACCAAAAGAATAAAAAGAACATTCCAAAACCAAAGGTGAAAGACAGCTATCATACCATCGTTTAAATATTTGAAAAAATGGCATAAATGAATTTTTTAGTATATGTGTTATATATAAACATTAAAAAATTAAAATAAGCATTTTAAAAAAGATTAAGATTGCATTAACGTATTCAGCACCCTTCAACCAACAATTGGAGCAGTCATGGTTTATGACCACACGGGGAACACAAAGAAAAACTAAAACACATATTTTTATTAAGCTATGAGTTTAAAGAACTGCTATCATATCAGTATGTTCTCTAAAAACAATGAAACTTATTTATAAATTTTAAAAAAGTGTAAACAGAAAGTCTTCCGACAAGTGGAAATTAAACACATGTCTAAATAATTCTTGGGTCAAATAAAAAGAATTGAAATTTAAAAATACTTAGAACTAAATAATACAAGTTACATATATATATATATATATATATATATATAAATAAATTTGGAGAATGCAGCTAAAGCAATAGTCAGAGGGTAACTTATAGCCCTACCCACTCATAAGACCAAAAATATCCAGAGTTAAGCATTCATCTCAAGAAATTTAGAACCATCCGAATAGCAAAATACATTCAAAGGAAACGGAAAAGAAATAGAGAAGAACTTAAAAAAATAGAAAACAAAGGCAGAATCAAGAAACTCAACATGGTCTTTTGAAAAGATTAATAGAATTAACATATCTACAGTCTTTTTCAAAGATGAAAAAAATTAGGAAGCACAAATGAAATTGAGATTAAAAAAAAGGATATAACCAGAGATACAGGGGTGATTTAAAGAGAATTAAAATCAATGATGCCAATAAATTTAAAAACATAAAACCAACCAATTCATAGAAAAACAAAAGTTTGTAGATATGTAAAACCTTGCCAAGGTTTTAAGAGTCAGAATTATACAAAGAAGTATCCCAGGAGTATTATTCCTTCTCACCCCTTACACCACATTCCCATTTTTCCATAGATAGAGATGTGTATTCTTTTATACAGCGGCATGCATCAGTGGATGCATTGTGTGGATGCATCAGTTTATTCAGGCATTCTCCTATAGTATTTACATTGCTTCAAATCATATTTCTTATAAAAGTCTAGCAAGAAAATGCAATTGTTATTCAAAAGCTGAGTACTCAGGTTTTTTAATTTTTTTTTAAAGTTATTTGTGACAGAGAGAGTGAGCAGGGGAGGGGCAGAGAGAGAGAGAGAGAGAGAGAGAGAGAGAGAGAGAGAATCCCAAGTAGACTTTGCACTGTCAGCACAGAACCTGATGTGGGGCTTTAACTCAAGAACCGTGAGATCATGACCTGAGCCAAAAGCAAGAGTAGGATGCGTAACTGACTGAGGTGCCCAGGAACCTCTGGTTACTCAGGTTTTAAATAATTTATATCCTTTAAACTTTTATTTTTTTCCTTTTGGTTAAAACCTCAAAAGAGAGCAGGATCAGGAAGAGAAATGTAATGTGGGCCATGGACAAGCTCTCCTGGAAAGTGGTTGCCTTATTAGCTCTCTAGGGAAATAAAGGGCGGACTGTGAAGAGCTAATAGACGAGGGGTCATTTATGTCCATTTCTGACGTCAAGAGATTCTAGTGAAACATCACTACTTTGTTCCCCATGTTTTGAAAAGGACCTCCATGTACTATTTGTGCCTTTATATATGTATGTGCTTTTATATATGTGTATGTATGTACATCTACATACATATATATGTATACATTATAAAAGACAGAAAGATTAAAACTGTGCCAGAATACAATAAAAGAGGAAAAGAGGAGGTAAATACCTCAAGGTCAGGCATTTTTTCTTTTTAATTTCCTCCAATCTCCTACACCATCTGATCACACCTATCCGTGTGCTGTATTCTGCAGAACTTAAATGAGAATGTAGATAGCGTTTGTGGCCTACGTACATAAGCAGAAGCTTCTCGTTTCTCGTAGCTTGACTTACGACCAACACAGTGCTGCAAGACAACATATCTTTACATTGCTTTAGTCTACAAAATACTATTTGGAATAGACAGGACATTCTATACACACCTGTGTGTAAATGTCAAAAGGCCCACTTCGTACATATGCGAGTTCCTGAAATGAGACAGGAAACAGAAATATTGCCATGGCTTAACTAACCATAAAAAGTGAATGAAGATATAAATAAAATCCTTACACAATCCAAATGGTCCTTCCAACTGGTCGCCCTTGAAAAGAATTTCCATAATTCTATCTGTAATCACAAACCCACTGATTTTATTCTGTTAACCTAGGCGTGTGTTTGCAGGAGGGGGAGGGGACCTCTAGGTTTTGCTGCTGTTGTTCTTATTTGAGCAAACTCACAAAGCACTGACTGATGGCTACAGAAGGAAGAAGATTGGGAGCCTAGCCACTGTGACTTTAGTTACATCACCCCTTCAGAACTACTGAAATGCTTGTTGACAGAGAGAGTTTGTCTCAACAATCAGGCTTCACATGAAAACTGTCCAGATGCACTTGGAATTCACTTCTCTCATTTCAAATCATGAAATCAAATCTATCAAGGATTTTCATAGGACAGTATTCCTAATCAGAAGACAATCTTGACACAAATGAGGACTTCAAAACATGTATTTAAATCAGTTTCATTAAGGAGGACACTTGTTGGAGAAGCACTGGGTGTTGTATGCAAGCCAATTTGACGATCGATCAATCAGTCAGTCAGTCAGTGGACGTTCTATACGTTCTTCTGGATGGCCAGCAGTGGCTACTGCTTATCCATGAGCTGTAATATACCTAACAGACGCCACTTACATTATTTGTTCCATTCCAAACTACTTGCTGCATCTTGGTTCAGATTAAATTTTCCCAAGAGCACTTTGATATTTTAAATGACGTTGCTTAAAGGTATTTAATTGGAAGCACCTCTTGGGGGATTCTGATGAGCTCACGCGAATGGTGCAGCCTAGTGTATAGACCCACTGATCCAAGTGCCAGCACTGTTGAGTCTGAACAGACTGATGGTCTGAACGGAGCAGGGCACGAGTCCGGTCCCTAGAGGCAGTTCTAGCCACTCCCAGGTACACGTTCTAAGTACATACAAGCTAATCATCTTCCGGGGAAGCCATCTTCCTGACAGTGGTCAATAGAGTAATACAGACGACATGTAAAAGGGGACCCCGGGAGTTCGTGCTTCCCAAAGCAAATATTTAGTCCCACTGGATGGCAGGCCTGGACTGGGCTTTCAGAGACTCTCACTTAAAAACCAATTGTTTGCCTTCAGTTAGCGAGACCAAGACAGACTTTCAGGCCATTCCAACACAGAATATAACCTGGGAACTAATGAAAGTGCGTACACGGCCCAGAAGCAGGCAGAAGACGTGGTCATTGACTATGTCTGGGCTGGTGGCGATAGAGGCAAGTCAGGAAAAATATCACAAGACAGACAGACACACACACACACACACATACACACACACACTGCTAGAAAAAGAATAGGAGTTTGAAGGCAACTGATTTTTCCTATGAGGACTCATGTTTACAGTCATGCAACATTTGTCACCTCTAAGTTTTATGTCAAGTTTAAGGCAGCTACTCCTATGAAAAGAGGAACAGCCCCCATTATCCTAAACTTCCTTTGCTTACAGTGAGGTGTGGTTACATCCAGACCTTGTTTCTGGGAATTGTATAATCTTGGAAACCTTAGAAAATTGTTTAATTTCCATTATTTAATTTTTAATTTTAATTTTAATTATTTAATCCTTAATTTCCTAATCCATAAAATTAGAAATAATTCTTAATTCAGAGTTGTAAAATTAATAATAATATATGATGACTTAGGTACTAAATAATGGGGTTCCTTCACCCCATCTAACTCATTCCCTGTCATATATATGAAGAAATATGCATAAATTACATGAGGCTTTTTAATCTAAATGTACCCACATACTTAGTTCCAATTTTAAATTCAACAATATCAATTTGATTTCCAAACATCTGTGATTTTTTTAAAACTTTTTAATGTTAATATTTGAGAGAGAGAGAGAGAGAGAGAGATAGAGAGAGTTGGGGAGAGGCAGAGAGGGAGGGAGGCATAGAATTTGAAGCAGGCTCCAGGCTCTGAGCTGTCAGCACAGAGCCTGACCCCACAAACTGTGAGATCACGACCTGAACCAAAGTCAGACACTTAATCCATTGAGCCACTCAGGCGCCCCTTGTAATCATTATCTACTTTAAATATATCTATATTTTCCTTGATTCTAGGTATAGAAATCTAAAGACCAAATGTTTGAAAAGACCCAAGTTCATGACCAGAGAACACAGTAAGTTTATACAGTTCATATCCTGCTTTCTGATTTGGAAGAATTGAGATGTTAAAACTATCCTTCCATTGTAGGTAGGAATTTAAAAATAGTTGACTGAAGAAGAAAGGAAATTTCTGGAGTGATGGAAATGTTTTATATGTTTTACATGGTGATTACAGGGGTAAATAAATTGTCAAAATTCCTCAAACTGAACACATAAGATCTCGGCACTAAGTGAATCTAAGATTCACTAAAATTTGTATATAAGAATGCTGATTCTATTTTATGTTAATTATAGCTTTATAAAAGTTTCTCTTACTCTTCTGTTCAAAAAGGAAATCTTTCTATAAGTGTTCATATTTTTCCAAAGTAAACTTCATATCAATACTTTTCCTTTTTTATTGTTATACTTGTTTAAACAATTCATTTCTAAAAATAATCATTTCTGGCATATATTCCTCTTTCAGTCCATATTGCTAGCGGATTTTGTCACAATTTTTTAGGTCTCTTCCCTTCCAGATTATCAGGGACAAAACTGAACAAAACCGCAGCCAGACCTGCTGACCCTTGGGTGAACCCCTGGGTCTCCATGGAAGGCTGGTTCTGGAAGAATGATCCATCCCAGGGCTGCCTGTTATCTCCTGATTAGTCTTCCGTCTTCCCAATCACATAGAGGCTTATTTAATTCCTATAACAGCATCTGGAGAAAGTACACTGAGCAATTTGCTAAAATTCAAATATATTTGCTAGTTTAGAATTAAGTGTGGAAAAAAATACTACTGTTCCACAGGCATCTTTAGCTCATTTTGATCTTCCCTGACCATGAGTTTTCAGGGACTTTTCTTCCATTATCAAAAGGGAGGAAAATGAAATATGAGAAACAACTAAAGCAAACTCCGCTGGGTCCAACTGATCCACGAGCCGGCAGAACCAGAAAACCAAGACGTCTTGGTAGTTCTTGAAGACATAATATCTATATTCATAGAAAAATTTTAAATGTTGATCAGCAAAAAGAACCATAGTCCCATTTAAAAAAAAAAACCATATTTCTGCCACTTAGAAAAAAGACCATTGTTAACATTGACTTTTTTATATATCTAGAGACATGGAAATGGATAATAAAGATGTGGTTTTCTGACAAGTTTCTCTTAATATGTGGTAAGCATTTTACATTTTTCTGGTATTTACTTTCAGGTGATAATCTGTCTTTAAATGTAGATATCTCATTACCCAATTACCATTTTGTGGAATTTTTAATAATTTCCTGTTTGTTATTACAGACATTCAAAGTGTGTTAAAACACTTTTCAACAATATAATATCTTTGAGTATTCATCAGATTTTTTTTTAGACTTTTAAATTTTTTTCAGGCTATTTCTTTTTTTTTTTTAATAGTTTATTGTCAAATTGGTTTCCAACAGGCTATTTCTTAAGAATAAATTCCTAGTAGCATTGCTGAGGGTTGACATATATTGATGGCTTCTCTGTCATCTGTTAGGTTGGTCTGGTTTGGCCCGTAGCTCCACTGTGGTATGTAATATGACTTCTTGGGCAGCTACTCCATCATTCTTTTGTTCCCCTTTCAGGCAAAAATAACCCAAGGTTGCTGATATTCACTATCTCCAATTTTGCTCTTCCTTTTCTCTCTTATGACCATTGCATTCAAGCTTTGCCCAGCCACCCCCACCAAAACTGCTCTTGTCTAGATAACCAATGACACCCCATCCCCACAATGCATTTTGTTAAATCCAGTAGTAAGTCTCATCCATCATCCTACTTGATTACACAGCTTTTGAGATAGAGGATCATTCCCTCCTTCTAGAAACATTTCTTCCCTGGGATTCCAGGATCCCAGACACTCTTGGTTTCTCTTACACCTCACTGGCCACTCCCTTTGGCTCCTCATCCTACTGATCTGTATTCTTTTTGTGGGCTCATCAAGTCTTATAGTTTTAAATACCAACTCCCTGACAATGAGTTCCAACTACTCTCTGTGGTTGAGTCCTCACTCCTGAATTCAAATTCAAATATCCAAATTCCCACACTTTGCAAACTTACCACGTCCAACTCAGTTCTGACTCTCTATTCCTCTCATGTAAAACCCAAACCAAACCACCCACCCCATCCAGTCTTTCCCCCTGCTGTAAATGAGAAAGGTCGTCCTTCCTGTTGCTCAAGCCTAAAACAGAATGCTCCTGGATTTCCCCACCCCCATTCGGTACCACTTTCAGTTCTTCCAGAAATCTTGTTGGGTCTGTTCCTAAAATCTATCTAGAATGTCACCACCTTCACTGCTACTACTCTGGTCCAGTATTTCTCCCCTGGGTTATTAAAAGAGCCCCTAGATGATCTCCCTGCTTTTGCCCTAATTCCTACATCTATTTCAAACACAGATGAGCCTGAATGATCCTTTTAAAATGGAAGTCAGATCTTGTCACTCCTCTGCTCAAAACTCTACATGACCCCTCCGTTTTACTTAGAGTAGAAGCCAGAATTCTTACAATGCTCTATAAACGCTATACTCTGTGCTGTCCTAACACCTCCCACATATCCTCTCTCTCCTTGTCTCCTGCTTTTTCCTGGCTCTAGCCACACTGACCTTCTAGCCCATCTGAGAACTTGCCAGGCATGTGCCTGCCCAGGGCCTTTGCACTGGCTATTCCCTTGGTCTGCAATGCTGTTCCATCTGATAACTTCATGGCTGAATCCCTTGCATCCTTCAACTTTTTATGCAAATACCACTTTCCCTGAAGTCCTAGTTGACTTCCCCTTGTAAGAGTCCCTCCTACAGCATTTACTTGGCTCTTCTTTTTCTCCATAGCATTTATTTTACTTATGTGATTTATTTCTATTGGTCCCCAAAAATGTATCCATAAAAGCAGGAATTTCTATCTGATTCATTAAATGATGGAGGAGGGTCAACATCACAGATGCACATGCAATGTTTTTGATCCAGATTTCCAATTGCTTGTCAAGAAACAGAAGTATTTAAGTAATAAAGTAGAGAAGGAGCTGAGGATATAATACTGGCAAAGCCCCAGACACGCAAAATAGCGAATAAACAAACATGTCAGGTGCCTTGGATATAACAGTGGAGGGGGCAGGACTGACTTAAAATAGGAATACACAGGTTAAACAAAGCACTTATTTAACAGAGGACACAAAATCAACTTACTCCATGATAAGAAATGAAAGGATGAAGTGACCAAGGAGTTCCACACTAGGACACTGATCTGGGCCCTGGGAAACTTAGGGAAAACTTTTACCACAAACAAGTTTGGCAAAGAGCCAGACTGCATCAAGGAGGGTGGCTGTCTTTGAAAGAGTTCTTTCTGAAAGTGGTCTCTGACGAGGGCTCCTCCTAAGAAAATTTGATCTATCTAAAACTGTATTGAGGTCACCACCTCACCCCAGAAACCTAGTCATAGGCCACCCTGGGCCAGTGGAGGAGAATCCTAATTAAGAAAAAATAATAGGGCACCTGGGTGGCTCCGTTGGTTAAGTATCTGACTTCAGCTCAGGTCATGATCTAGTGGCTCGTGGGTTCAAGCCCTGCATCTGGCCCTCCACTGTCGGCACAGAGCTGCTTCAGATCCCATGTCTTTCTCTTTCTCCCTCTGTTCCTCCATGCGTGGGTGCATTCTCTCTCTCTCTCTTTCAAAAACAGACAAACATTAACAAAAAAATTTTTAAGAAAAAAAAATAATAATCCTAGTTAAAAATTCTTATTTCAGGGACATCCGGGTGGCTCAGTCAGTTAAGTGTCCAACTTGGTTTCAGCTCAAGTTATGATCTCAGGTTCATGAGTTGAAGCCCCTCGTTGGGCTCTACGCTAATAGCATGGAGCCTTCTTGGAATTCTTTCTCTGCCCCTCCCATGCTCATGCATGAGTGTGTGTGCATGTGTGTGCACTCTCAAAATAAATAAACTTAAAAAAAAAGAAATACTATTTCAGCATGATAGTTGCTTGGAAGGAAATGATGCTTAGGTCAGGATGTGGGTAGTTGCATACTGAATTGCAATATTTTGAATAAATATTTGAAACTGACGTTAACTCTGCTAAAAGAAAGAGAATCCAACTACCAAGTCTTAAACATTTAATTCTCCATAAATGTGTAGAATTAAACATCCCAAAGGTACCTCAGTGAATGCTCAAGTTGAAATTTTTTTTTTTAGCTTGGCATAATTTCATAAAGTTCCCAAGATAATCAAAAGGAATACTATTTAAGTATTGATAATTTGATTTTTTTTAATTGAAGCCAGCAAATATTTCTTTTAAACAATCTGAGTTTTGGTCTGTCTGGCTTCTGTACAACTTTATCATTAGCATCCTTCATCTAAATAATTCACGAAAATGTTATAAAGGAGTCCTGCTTCTCTACCGAATACCCCTTCTCTCTGTCGCATAGAACCCAGAAATAATTAAAGGAAATTCAGCTTGGGTAGTTTTTCTTGCTGAGCTGTATCCCTAGGGAGGGATGTGGGAAGGGAAGGGAGAGGGTCTTATTTATATCTAATATCAACAGCTTTTATTCACGGAGACCGTCCGCGGCACCGTAATAGCGCTAATGCACAGACGCCTCTGTCCGAAATCCATTTCACGTCTGATACCTGATGCCAATCCTTACGGTGATAAAGGCCACAAAAAACAAACGCAGAGGCACTGAATTTCAATAC
>PJEM01004820.1:111253-144643 GCA_004023845.1 Helogale parvula | reverse complement strand
TGTGCACTTGTGAAATCCTACCTTCTTACTCATGGCGGGTTGAAAAGGCCGTCTCCGTCACGAAGGCTTTCCTGGTCCCTCATTCCACCGATGGTTGTTTCCTTCCTTGGTTTGGCTGTTCTTGTGCTCCTTGTTGTATTGTTCTTTATATACATAGTTACTTGTGCATTTGTCTTATCCCTCTCATTAGACTTTTTTGATGACACAGTGTTTTATACAGAATAGGTCCTCAAGAATTATCGAATCGATTTGATTTAACCTAATAAATTGCATGCGATTTACTTTAATATTTTTTGTTCTATTTTAATAATTAATTAAATGCTGATTACAACCCACAGTTGAGAAAACTATGCTCTAAGGTATCTGTGGCTGGCCAAGATGAACGGTTATTACGTTAAGTTTTGAGATCGCCTCTGAAGTCGATTCTCAAGTGGGTTCAAGTGTGGAATCGGTTTACCCAATGGGTGATGCCCATTGCTGCTTCTCCTGTGTCTACTACTCTTGCTAACGCTTACGTTGTATAGTTTGCAGTGTAGGTGGAGGTGTGTGAAGCCTCTTGATTGTCTGTCAGAGGACCTTGTTCTTCTGACTCTCATGTAATCATGTAAGTAGATGGCCTGACACTTCTAAGGCCCTGCATTAGTCACTTATTGCCATTTAATATACTTCTGCAAACAGAGCCACTAAAAAGAGCATTTGTAATAACCCCTTGTCTGTGGTGATGATAAAAGGAACCAAAGGACTTCCATTGCAGAGAGTGCAATGTCTCATTGCATCAGAAAGGCAGTAGCTGGGCCTAGTTTAGAGACCTCTGAAAGGCTGTGATCAAGGTGTCTGTGAGGGCTGAGTTCTCATCACAAGGACAGACCAGGGAAGGACCCTCCTAAATTCTCATTGTTGTTGAGAGCATTTGGCTCCCTGTAGGCTGTTGGATGGAGGACCTCACTTTCTTGCCGGCTAGCAGTTGGAGACCACCCTCAGTTTCTTCCCATGTGGCCTCTTCCAAATACCAGCTTACAACATGGCAACTTCCTTCTTCAGAGCCATTAAGGGAGAGAGTTTCCTTGTATGACAGGCGTTGTTAACATAACCACACAAGTGACATTCTAACATCTTTGCCATATTATTGGTTAGCAGCAAGTTAGAGATCCAGCTTACCCTTAAGGAGTAGGGATTACAAGGGCATGAATGCCAGGAGGCAGGGATTATGGGGGTCACTTGCAATCTGTTAGCAAGAGGCCCATACAAATGGCTGGAGCCACCCATTAGGAAGGCAGATCCAGTGTGCTTACCTGTATTAGAGACTTCTTCGCTGTTGGGTTCTGGTTGGCTCACTTGGTAGAGCATATGACTCTTGATCTCAGGGTTGTAACGTTGGGCCCCATGTACAGGGTAGAGATTACTTAAAAATAAAATCTTTTTTAAAAAGCTATAAAAAATTAGTGACTGTTAAAATGTTTGATAATTAGTAAAAAGAAGCAAGGTTTTTAGCTCTTCTAGGTGAGAAGTTGTAACTAATTATGAATTTCCACTGAGTTGTTTTTAATAATTCTGTCTCCTACCAGTTGTTCTCATGAGCAGGGTGGAGACAGCACAGATCAGGTCTTGACCTCTTGATCAGATCTGAAATTGTCGATTCCTTCTTCCACCTTTAATCCTTGTTTCCTTAGCTTCCGAGTCACCCTCTTCTGGTTCCTCTTCTTCCTTCACCTTTGTTCCCCCCCTTCTCCTTTGCTGGGGCATTTTCTGTTCTGCTGTTGAGGCCTAATCACTTTGTCTTCTCCACATCCCTTTTCTGTGCTCAGTAAGTGTGTGCAGAGCATGTCCCTTAGCAGGCAGGATGTGGAGTTCGAGTTGGACTTAGTGAGGCAGAGGTTTTCAGGCTGGGTTCTGCTGAGACTGTGGAATCTCGGGGGCTGTAGATGACAGTGCAGGTAGGCAGACGCAGAACTGTCACCCTGTGGTGCTTGGTCAAGGACCACTTATAGTCTAAGACCAGATACTTACAGAAATAGAGGGTCCGTGATTAGACACCTTTGATGGGGTTTGACGTTTGTTTTACTGGTTTCGGTACTTCAGTTTTAAGTAATAGTATTGGTGTCATACCCTGTGCTTTTCTGAACCGCTTATGAACTGTTAAAGTACAGCTTGATTCTTCTTGGCAGTACTTGTGACGTGAATGCATATCCCTTAGCGACAGGCTGTATTTACTGTAAATACTTTAAAAACTGTTGCTGACAATTCAAGGCTAATTAATGAATTTTTAGATGGTCCCAGTTTACTGATAACCCAAGTCGATTATTAGTTGTGATTTAATGAAAGTATTGCCAAATGGCAAATATGGGCAGGCTGGCTACGGGCCGCCTGCTCCTCCGCAGTCTGCGGGGTTTCTTTGTTGGATTTATGTCCCCTCTCCATCCTGTTTTTTAAAGATCATTTATGGAAGATTAGTACGTGGGGCTGTTACTTTTTTACCCAGAGATCGACCCGAATTTGGTGCCGGAAGAGGTGTTCTTGTTACGTGTAAGTAGGTAATGCCCTCTTCCAGCAGAATCCACGAGCAGATAGATGTGGCACCCTTCTGTCTTACCTGCGTCTTTCTCCGTCAGCATGGAAACCTGAGTGCTGAGTAAGAGTTTTTCTAAGTGAAAGCCGATCCTCCAGACCATGGACTCAAGCTAGTCAGCTTGAGCAGGGGGATGTTGGGCTCCTTGAGTTCGTGGAACTAAGTACAGGGAGGAGGGAGCCTGCTGGGTGAATACGGTCAGCGTGACTAAAAGCTCTTCCTGTAAGATACTTTACCCCCTGACTTACAAAACTACCTTTTTGTTTTTCTCTTTGGACTCTTCTGTGAACTTGCTATTTTCAGGTGTTTGGGTGTTTGGGGGAAGCTATAAATGGAATTGTGTATTTCAGAGAAGGTCAGGCCTAGGAGTCATCACTCATCACATGCCTATCTCTTTTATTTTTAAACGGCACACGAGTGTCTGACTTGCACATGGTATTTCTTGCTTGGCAGGCTGGTGCCAGACTCAGTGTCTTTTGTTTTTAAGAGATAAATGTCTGGTGGTTTTTGTTTTGCTGTGAGACACATGTGAGTCATACTTATCATGAACTAAGTCCTTCCTCCAAATCTCTAACTATTTTGGACAACTTACCTATACTTCAACGTCTAGAAGCTAATATATTAAAAATTTCAACTGCAAGCCCGTTTATAAAAGTTTGGTTAGTCATCTGCACTTTGTAGGTTGCTACAGTTGTTTCTTGATTGAGTGAGCTACCAGTCCTCTTGGCGCTAACTTTGTTTTTCTGCTTGTACATCAACTGCAAAGTTAGAAAAAGATGAAAGAGCTGGGCCTTGGTCTCTGTGACTTCCTTCCTCCCTTCTTGGTCATGGACGGCATCAAAAATTTAGATTTCACTAGTGTGTTTAATCCTGTAAATGGCACTCTCTAATGCAGTGGTTAGTATTTTGTTAAGAAAGGAAACAATACTATGAACAAAAAGAGACTGTTCTGTTACATTATTAAATAAGTTGCTCAGCCTCATGAAAACCATCTTTATTTTCTCAGTAGATCACGACAGGTGCTGTGTGAGTTAGTTAGCCTGGATAACGGAGCTGGACTATGTAGGATTTATGTATTATCCCTGCCATCTCACTGGTTCCATGGTGTTTGTGATATTTGTCAAACAACTGGGTGTCTCCGTGCCTTAGTTACGTCTTTGTAAAATAGGGAGTAACAGGAGTACCTATTTCACAAGGTTGTTTTCAGATTAACTTAATTACTATGCATAAAGTGTGTATGTGAACCGGTCCTGGCACTGCCTTGTAACTACATAGAAGTCTCAGCCATCATTGGTCACCTTTAGGATTGTCTAGTTTGACAAAGGTTTGTTAACAACAACAAAAATTCACTTACCGTGTATTAAAAGTTTGTGCTAAGACTTAACTTTTTTTTTTTTAACTAAAAATTTCCAGTAGAGAGCCCCTTTTTATCTGGAACTCTTAAGAAATGAACAGTTGGATTGGAACACTCTGTTTTCCAGGGCTTGTGGCAAAGTAATGTTTCAAAACATAAAAACTAAGGGAGAAAAAGCCTGTCCATGGTGTTGTACGGAAGACTCAGTGATGTGGTTCTGCCTATTTTTCAGCATTGTGTTGTTTTACTCTTTCCTAAGTGCCTGATTGAAAAAATAAAGACAGATGATTTTCAACAAAGCAGCCACCTCGTGTTTATATGCCTTCTATCTAGAATTTAAGTTTTTTTCTGACTGTGGACACACTTCCATATTATTGTTTTAAATAGTCTTTTTGTATTTGGAACATTTCCTTGAACATTCACATAGAATATCAAAAGAAGTTTTTGTTTGTGGTTGGAAAAAAATGTCTTTAACCTGCCAACAGAACTTAAAATTGCATAAGAAAATGGGTGTTGTTGCGGAGGAATGGCGTGTAGGCAGCAGACCTCTTGTTCTGTCTGAACACAGTGATGAAATACAAACAATCCGTGTGGAGCTGCTGTTGCTCTATTTTGGTGTGGGAAAGACAGCTTCAGAGGACGAGGAAAACTGCTGTTTTAATACTTTTATTATATTTTAGGCATGGGATTTTGTTGGCAAGCATTACAGGGATCACAGAATGCTGAGGTCTATAAAAAGTACTATGGTGCCTGTTTGATTCTATTTGTGTTGAACTTGAGCAGGAGTTTATAACTTGGGATTCATTTTTGATCTTTAAGTGAACTGTGAACTCTTGAAATTAATTATAGAACTTTTTCTGGGAAGCTTTTATGATGCCTTGTTTTCTTTAACCAGTGTTGTACTCTTTTGTTTTGGTTTGGATTGTAGTAAAATATACATAACATAAAATTAACCATTTTAACTATTTTTAAGTGTGGCATTTAAGTACATTCATAGTTTTGTGCAGCTATCACCGCCATCTACCTCTAGAACTTTATCATCCCATCCTGAAGCAGTGTGTGCATTAAACAGTAACCCCCATTCCCACCTACTGTGGCAACCGCTATCCACCTGTCTATGAACTTGACTATTCTAAGCACCTTATGTAGGTAGAATCATATAACATGTATCCTGCTGGTTTATCCATGTTGTATCAGAATTTCATTTTTTTTTACGTTTATTTTTGAGAGAGAGAGAAACAGAGTGCAAATGAGGGAGGGTCAGAGAGAGAGGGAGACACAGAATCTGAAGCAGGCTCCAGGCTCTGAGCTGTCAGCACAGAGCCTGATGCGGGGCTCAAACTCATGGACTGCAAGATCATGACCTGAGCCGAAGTCAGATGCTTAACCGACTGAGCCACCCGGGCGCCCCCAAAATTTCATTTTTTAAGGCTGAGTAACAGTCCACTGTATTCATATACCACATTCTGCTTATGTATTCTCCCATTGATGGGCGGTTGGATTGTTCTACCTTTTGGCTGTCATGAATAATACTGCTATAAACATTGGATTGCAGATACCTGTTTATATCCGTCCTTTGATTTCTCTTATGTGTATATTTGGAATTGGAATTGTTGGATCACATAGTAATCCTATATTTACTATTTTGCGGAACTGGCATATCATTGTCCACAGTGGCTACACCACTTTATATTCCCACTGTCTGTAGAATCTCGTGTTGTGTGTGTGTGTGTGTGTGTGTGTGTGTATTTTTAAAGAATCAGTAATAAGGTTTCATCAAAATCTCAACGTGTAATCTCTGTATTTAGTTCTTAACAGATTCGCTTTAATTGGTACATATTAATATAATGAAGAGCGCAGTATGGATATTAGTTATATTAGGCCTATCCACTTGTTTCTTGGTTCCACTAAACCTTCTGTGGGTAGATGAAATGCAAGGAATTGTCCTTCAAGTTTAGTTACATGGATTAACACAAAAATATGTAGCCGTAGTACTAGGTGGAGTCTTGTGTTCAAGTAGTCTTAAAAAACAGAATTCTTTCTCAGGCTCAGAAGAGGATTGAGATGACAAAACACAAAGAGTAGCCTTAAATTCTGTATTGAGAGTGTGGTAGCAGAGTGGCATTAATAATTTTGGTTTCTTAACCGGATGGAAGAGATCTTGCTTGTAGGCCACTAGACTCAATTGTGTACATTTTAGTACTTGGAGAGGCTGTTTTCAGTGTGAATATGATAATGGATTTCTTTATGTAAATAGATTTTTAGAATAGGTTTGCTGTCATAATTTGAATTCTTTCACCTAACTTTAGAAGGATGACTAGCAAAAATAAATAGTAGAAATATGACTTGTTTTTCACTTCCTTCAAATAAATAAAGTAAACCCTCTGATAAAACCCCAACATTTTCTTTTGTTCTAGATCCCCATAACACTTTAAAATTATGTGAAGTTGAGCACGATAGTATGTGCTACTATTCAAGATTCTCTTCATTCTGTGCCATAAAGGATCGATCTTTCCTCCCCTCCCCTCCCCTCTCCTCCCCTTCCCTCCCCTCCCCCCCTTCCATATAGAACACTTCACTAATTTGCATGTCATCTGGGGGGAAGGGGCCATGTTAATCTTTTCTGTATTGTTCCAATTTTAATATATGTGCTACGGAAGCAAGTGCAAGGAATTTTTTCTTAAATGAATTTTAGAGTCCTGTCTTTTGAGACCAAATTTAAAAATCCAAAACTGGGGCACCCGGTGGCTCAGTCCGTTAAGTGTCTGACTCTTGACTTTGGCTCAGGTCATGGTCTCACCATTTGTGAGTTTGGGGCCCCACATCAGGCTCTGCCTTATGACAGTGTGGAGCCTGCTTGGGATTCTCTCTCTCAATCTCTGTCTCTCTCTGCCCCTTTACACCCCCCCCCCAAATAAATAAAGTAAACGTTAAAAAATCCAAAACAAACCACAGAAAATTGCATGTAACTCTAGCATAGTAAGGCTGCAGTGAAAGAAGTAGCCCCTCCAGTTGGAGCGATGCTTTGGCACCACACGGCTTCCCTCCCTTCCTCCCATTCAGGGCCAGTGTCATTGGATGACCCGGGGCCAATCTCAACACTGTCTCTGGGCAGGAGAAGAGGTGGAGAACAACCATTACTGACATTTTAAATTACAGTTTAGAAAACCTGGTTTTTGCTCCTTCAAGTCAATTAGCTGAATCATTCAGTCTCCATTTTTCTTACTTTCCTCTGGCTTTACCCTTAGGGTCCATTGGGCTTTAGTTCATAATCTCTAAAAGGAGGGGGTAATATTTTAAGAGCAAAACAATGTGTCCCTCAAAATCTTAGTACATTTCATTGAATTTTATCCTTGTACAAGTATGAACTAATTCTAGGTTCCATGAGAAAGCTTAGGTCTGAGTTCTTGGACTAACCATTTATTAGAGGAGGAAAGGTACTTACTTCCCTTTGATTAATCGTGCCCTGGAATACTCTAGAATTGAAGATACCATACAGTGAGCTCCTCTTGACTGGAGAAATAAGGACACGAGAGAGGAATCAGTTCTTGAATAAAAGCAGTTTTCTTTTAGGACGTGGAATGGGACTGAGTCCAGGCCTGGGATCTAACAGTGTGACCTGTGGTTCACCCTTTCCACTCTCAAGCATCCGTATACATCCTTCCCTTAAATGAAACACTTTGTCCCCAAAGAAGGGCATTTCAGTGTCTCTTCCAGTTCCAAGGGCAGGATCTTTAGTGATGGACAGTCTTCCTTCTCAAATCTTAGGGAGCACGTCATGGCCTTGCGTCCTGTGGCTACAGGCTATGTCTGTCCACAGCGCTCAAGCCAGAGCAGGCTGATGGCAGTAAACGTTCCCGTTCTTAAAGGAGGTTACTGGAAAAGTGCACATGATGATCAGTGTCTTTGCTGGTCCAGCGCGGTGAGTGCCCTGTTCCTGGGAGGAGGTTAATTTCTTAGTGATTTTTACTCTGGGAGCGTCTCCTTGTCCCTGGACTCCCGTGGCATCTCAGTCCTTTGAGCAGGACTGAATGACCATGTGGAAACTGCAGCTTTCCTAACTCCCTCGCCTCCCATGGGGGATCGGGAGGAGGGATCTCAGGTTGGCTCAGAGCTGTGGTTCTCAGTGAGGTCCCAGGACCAGCAGCACCGTAAACTATGGGATGTTACTTCAGACCTAAGGCCTCAGAATAGGGGCGTCAGCGACATGTCCTTCCACACTACCTCCCAGAGCATCGGGTGTGCTTTCTGGTTTAAGAACCATTGACTTAGACGTTTAGCAGGGTTTTGTGGTTTCTTTGGCAAATCAACTCCTTTAAAGCTAAGTGGACTACTAGATGCCTTATAGCCCGTTCCGTCTGCAGTAATCATGGTCAAAGTGCTTGCCTCGCGGTCCTCTCTGAGCCTGTCGGAGCACGGCTCCTGCCGTCTTGGCCTCTGCTTGTTCCTTGCCTTTGTGCTGCATCTCAATTGCATTTTCACAAGGAAGCGTATTGTCATCTTTGTTGGGCAGGGGTCTGCCTATTAGAGGGAGGTGCTTGGGAAAAGACCCTTGTGGGGGTAGGGTTAGGTGCCTTCCAGGCTCCGTTCCCCTCTCCTGAGACTCTCTAACTTCACAGCCTCTGTTTTCGCAAGCTTTAGCTCTGCTTCTACGATGTGGCTTGTTGGTTGGTTGGTTGCTTGGTGTTTTACCTGTACTGGAGTCCACATTACTGAACTTTGAGCCTTTTTGGGTTATAGAGGTGGAGAGGGCCTCTCATATCAAAGATCTGCCTTCTCCCCTCTCTGCTTTCAGCCTGAGCTTGTCTTTATCTACGCTACAGGAAACAGGCAACACATTTCTTCCTTCCTAATTTTTATACCACTTACATTTTTTTTTCTTGAAGCAGCCATAATAAATGTTTGGAGTGAATCATGAGATTTAAGGTATTAGCACTTTGGT
Source organism: Helogale parvula (assembly GCA_004023845.1). Lineage (NCBI taxonomy): Eukaryota > Metazoa > Chordata > Mammalia > Carnivora > Herpestidae > Helogale > Helogale parvula. The sequence goes on along the minus strand of PJEM01004820.1, from coordinate 135,781 downwards.
GAAGAGTGCCGATGTTAAACTCTGTCAGGGTTAGAAACTGGTTCTACCAACAGATAAGGAGCAAATAAGAAAAAGCAAGTCCTTTCTCTCCTGTCCAGCCTTTCCATCTCCCGCTTTTGACCCGTGGCCTCATGGGGGCAAGCTCGCAAAACATGGAGTCCACGGACCAGAACTCCGCAGTAAGGAGCAGTGCACTATTGATCCCTCTTCAGTGTGGATGAAAGGGGTCAGACCTAAAGGAGTGTATACCCTATGAGTCCTTTTAAGAAAATGCTACAAAACTGATTTATCATGAATACTAATAGTGAGAGAAAGATCAGGTGGTGGCTGCTGGGCTGCAGAGGGGACAGACTGCATGGGAAGATATCAGAGGGACACCAGCAACCTTCAGGGTTGATAATTTCACAGATACATTCACACAGCAGCTGTCATCAAAGTGCACGTTTTATTTTATTTTTAATGTTTATTTTTAAGAGAGAGACAGAGACAGACACATGCACGTGCAGGGGAGGGGTGGAGAGAGAGGGAGACAGAGGATCCAAAGCGGGCTCCGTCCTGACAGCAATGATCCCGATGTAGGGCTCGAACTCAGGATCCATGGGATTGTGACCTGAGCCAAAGTCGGATGCACAACTGACTGAGCCACCCAGGCACTCCAAAGCGCGCATTTTAAATATGTGCAGTACATCATAGGTCAGTTTTATCTCAATAAAGCTATTAAGATTATTAATAGATTTGTCCATTAAAATAACAGCAATCAGGCTTCCCCCTCCAAAACAAAACGAAACAAAACAACCCCTTGACTCTTCTTTACTGTAAGTAAAGAGAGGTGGGTCCCTACATTCTTCCTGACCCTTAACTAGTCTGTGTCCTATAAATTCTTCCAACTTCACTTTTCTTCTCTGAAAACCAGAGCTCTTACCACCTCTCTGAGGGATGCACCTCAAAAATGAGGCAAGAGTGCAGTGTTATGTGAGTTAACACTGTTCGTCTCCACAACGTCCCTCCTCCTGAGCGTTGAAAATATCCCCCATGAGTTTTGAATTTGGCCTTCTTTTCCTTCTACACAGATGCAAGGAGAAAGTGAGAGTGTATGTCTACAGATACACAGCCCCTGCCTCTCTTGGTGGTGAATTAGTTGGGTGACTGTGTCGATAATTTGAAGCTGCCTTCACGAAATGGCAGTGGGCAAAGATAAGGCTTGAAGCAAGTCAGGCTGATGATGTGATACAAAGGCTCTTTGGTTTGCTGAGTTTCAGTCATTCTTTTGCCACAAATATAATAGGCATATTATAAAAATATTTTCTCAAAAAAAAAAAAACAGGCAGGGGTGCATGGGTGGCTCAAATGTCTGACTCTTGATTTCAGCTCAGGTCATGATCTCACAGTTCGTGGGACTGAGCCCTGAGTTGGAGTCTACACTGACTGCGGGGAGCCTGCTTGGGAATCTCTCTCCCTTGCTCTGCCCCTCCCCTGCTTGCACATCCATCCTCTCTCTCTCAAAATATATAAATAAACTTAAAAAAAAGCAGCACCAAGAAGGTGATCATATCTAGAAACTCACCTTTAGACTGCAGCTGGACCGTGGCGAGTGAGTGAGGCCAGAAGCAGTGATCCTCCCGCGGTCAGTGCCCTGCTGGAGCGTCCGTCTGGGGACTGGTGATGGCGCAGGTTCATCGCTGTTTCATGTTAACATGTTCATAGCTGACAAGTGACCTTTGTTTATTTTTATTTTTTTTTTATAAATAAAGGGTAGAGAAAGTGGCTGATTTTTCTCAGCAATTAAAGGATCCAAAAATGTCAATAGAATTTCCTTGAGAATTTACTGTGTGTTATGTATGTTTTGGTTGCTTTTAATGGTATTTTTCTTTTGTAATGATGACATTTAGATGACTTAGGATTCGTCTTTGGTCACGGATATCAGGACGTGACAGTGGGATCCTTGTGCACAGGTCTGGCAGAGTTTGACTCTGTATATTGATTGAAGTAGCGTAGTCTAGGGCTTCTTAGTTTCGAATCCTAGCCTCACCCCTCATTAGCCTTCAATAAATTACTTAGTCACGTTCTTTCTCGAGATCTTCTTCTGTAAAAGAAGAGCAGGAACACGCAGACCTCATGAGGTTGATTAGAAGAGCTCTAATGTATGTAAAGTGCTTAAAATAGTGCCGTTCACACAGTAAGCTTCTGTAGCCATTGGCTTACTCTTCATTTCTATGCCAGCAAGAGTGCTTTATTTTTAGGACGCGATACTTAGAAAGACTTTTTTTTTTAATCAGTGTATACAGATTGAAAATTTAAACATAAATGTTTGACAGATTAGAAATAGATTTCTTGGGGAAAATACAATAAGGCTTTTTAACACTTGTTAGGAGGTTTGTCTTCAGAAGAGGTCAAAGTAATTTTCACTCCTGTCGGCCATCAGTGAGCCTCCCTAGAAATGGAATTATTAAGCCAAATTAGAATGCTCTTCTCGAAAATAAAATTCTTAAAATGAACCCGTTTTACCAACTTAATCTAGAGGAAAACAGAAGTCAAATAAGGTAGGAGGTATTTGGGAAAGAAGGAAGAAGTGTCCTCTACTAGCTCCTGAAACACAGGAATAAAAGCATGTAAGGCGAGACCAGGAATCCACTCTGGGAAAAGCTAATAAGCAGCCTTCCTATTGCTTGTTTTGAACTATCTGGGAGCTGTGGGCGTCCAGCCTCCTGGCCTGATTTATAATATTTGGATAAACTATCAAACTGTACTGCATTTGGTTGATTCTTTAAAAAAATAAAAAGGAAACATTCCATACCTCGGAGTCTGCCTGTACGAGGAGGCTCACTGGGGAGGCAGAGGGGTCCCAAGATCTACTTCCGCCTCCTGTGGACGACAGCTTCCTTAGGTTACACCCCACCTCTCGGGAAGAAAGTTCCCAACTGGTATACTGCTCATCCTGAAAACATTATTCTTTACTGTTCCTATTCTAGTTCTTACATTTACACTGTCCCTCCATCTGAGATGTAAAATCTGCTTTGTGTCCAGACATTTTTGAAAGCAACACAATCGTTCTTTAAAAAGGATTGAATTCTGTATTTAATAGGGGTAGCTTTTATTTCTCCCTCTTCTTGCCCCAACAAAGAATTGCCCCATTACTGACTTGAGAGGGAATCTTACAGTCTTTCGAGGAAATAAGGGATAATATGTATGAACGAGAATGTGCACCGAAGTATTTTGCAGCAGGCCTGCTGGGAGCCGCCCTCCTCCGCGGAGGCCCGGGTAGGAAGTCAGCTGTCCGTCTGGGACCTGCTGCTCCCCCCTGTATCTCTGATGCCTGATTTTTGCCTCGGCCCCGCGTTAGCTTGTAATCTACGAAAGCTGGAGATGGGCAGTCGAAGTGCACTTATTTCAGTGCTAACTAGAATTGAGATAATTCAGACTTGGAGAATTTGTTGAAATCGGTGGGTCATTGCATAAATGCCTAGGCATCACTTCTCCGTTTCGATAGAAAACACCTCCTCTCTCTTCATTACATAATTACTCACCCCATTATTTAACCCAAACAATTTAAGTTATTTTCCCACACAGATTAGACAGTTATCTGCATTACCTTTCTAAATAAAGTGGAAACAAGAGATCTCTTTTTCTTTTCCCAGGCTGTTTTGACCCGTGGTAGAACAATACCTTTTGTCGTGGCCACCAAAGTGTGGTAACTGTTACACGTTATAGAATTAACTTCAGCCAGTGTTTCCTGTGAGATTTCACCCCGGCAGACGTCAGCCCCCAGAGCCACCGAGGAAGCAAAAATAACAAGCTTTCCTTGCCGATATCCCTTTACTTAGTGATCTTAGTGTGTGAGTGGTGACGCCTCGGGAGGTGAACGGGAGGTGAACTTTGCTGCAGATCACTTCCCACAGGTTGTGCTTCAGAGTATTTGGGTGTGAAAGGGCGCCTGGGTGGCTCAGCTGGTTAAGCCTCTGATCCTTGATTTTGGCTCAGGTCATGATCTCCCCGTTGGTGGGATCATGCCCCAGGTTGGGCTCCAGGCTCAGGGCATGGAGCCTGCTTGGGGTCCTCTCTCTCTGCCCCTCCCCTGCTCGTGCTCTCTCTCTAAATAAATAAATAAACAGAAAAAAAAAAGAATATTTGGAAGTCCAGCTTTAGCTTCCTTAGTTTAGTAGCAGTTACGTGTTAACTATTAAGTGACAGGAAGTAAAGAAAATGGTTTTTTTCTGATATTATTATGTAAATTTGCCTTCACCGTAGGTGGGTAATAATAGCACCACTTTTTACAAATGCGGGTTCCTTGGTTCCGTGTTTGCTCGTTCTGATTCAGTATGTTTGGTAAGGGGGCCAGGTGTTTGTACCTGAAAGTTAAAATCCCAACCTAAAACCCCAAAACAACCCACCAAAGAAACACCTTCCAAGATGTTGAGAGCATTAAATGGTGGGAGTGGGGAAACCGCGTGTGTATGTGTGTGTCGCAGGGGTGCGTCGCACGTACATTGTGCGCACACACGGGCTTGCTCGTATGCTTGTGCTTTATACACAAATCCACATCCACTTGGTCCTATATGCTTTTTTAAGTTATTTATTTTGGGAGAGAGAGTGCACGTGCGAGAGGGGAAGGAGTGGAGAGAAAGGGCGAGAGAGAATCCCAAGCAGGCTCCGTGCTGTCAGTGCATAGCCCGACTGGGGGCTTAGACTCACGACCAACCCGGGCTAGGAGGCTTAGCCGACTGAGCCGCTCAGGCGCCCAGTTATACATTTTTAAGAGTAGATACTGCTGCTGTTTTGACTGTAGGGTATATTGAGAATGTGTCCTCCATGACTGAATTACATTTTAAAAGAGTAAGTCATATATATTTGTGACACGCAAATACATGTGCCTTGATGTGATCACGTATGACTATTCAGGATTTACACACACGGTGTGTAAGTAAAGTCTAATGTGGGAGGTGACGTATAATTGCCTTTGGGGGCCTGTTTTATTTTTAGCTTGGCTGCTTGTAAGTCACTTCACGTTGGTAGCAGAGTCATTGTAGGCTCTTCCAGCCCTAATGGCCAGCCAGCTATTTTTGCTTCGCTTAAATATATAGATATAGTTAGGTGGCTGTAGGTATCTTCAGTGCTGTCTTTGAATGGTGCAGATTCTAGCTCGGCATTACTCTTTTGTACATTGTCATTGTCTTATAAAACTAAAAATAACACAGTAGGTGGGATAGAGGAAACGTTTCGGGGAAGTATGTGCTTTATGGCTGACAAAATTTCATCACCTTCAACCACGCTATTTTGGTCAACTCATTAAGAAAACAGTTGTTGCTGGTGTGGGTGTGGGGCCTTGTCTCCCAGGGGGTAAACCACTAGCTCCAAATAGAACACACTGAAAATCCAACTGGAATGATTGTTACTTACTATATTTCTTCTGTGTAGCAGTTGACTCAGGCTCGTATTCAATGACATCTTTTTTTCCTTTTTGCTATTTTCTTATCTTTATATCTTCAATTCTAAAGATCATCATAGAAATGTAAGGAAGCTTAGGTTGGATGACATGGACTGATCCACAGCAGTGTTTTCTGCAGACCGTGTTGGATTTTTGCTGGTCTCTGGTGAAATGAGAAATAGGTGGAAAATACAGTGAACTTTTCCTGAAGCTAAACATGTGATCCTTCATCATGACCCTCTTCCTATTTTGGTGTTAAAATAGGCTACTTTTAAATAATGAGTGTACAGGGTGGTTTAGCTTTTTTTTTTTTTAATTGTCTTGGCCAAATAAAAAGTTGGCACCCAATTTGGTAGGCAGGTTTAAGAGTGTGCATTTTAGGGGCGCCTGGGTGGCTCAGTCAGTTGAGCATCCGGCTTCGGCTCAGGTCATGATCTCACAGTTCGTGGGTTCGAGCCCCGCATCAGGCTCTGTGCTGACAACTGGCTCAGAGCCTAGAGCCTGCTTCAGAGTCTGTGTCTCCCTCTCTCTGACCATCCCCTGCTCACGCTGTCTCTCTCTCTCTCTCAAAAATAAAAATAAAAAATATTAAAAAAAAGAGTGTGCATTTTAAATTTGACATCTCAAGGTCTGGGAACTACAGATGGCAGATGTACAAACAGGATGGACGGTCTTACAGTGGAACACTACGTGGCAATGAGAAAGAATGAAATCATGCCATTTGCAGCAACGTGGATGGAACCGGAAGGTATTATGCTGAGTGAAATAAGTCCGTCAGAGAAGGAGAGATATCATATGCTTTCATTCATATGTGGATCTAGAGAAGCTTAACAGAAGACCACGGGGGAAGGGAAGGGGGAAAACAGTTACCAGCAGAGAGAGAGGGAGACAAAACACAAGAGACTCTTAAAGAGAACAAAATGAGGATGGACAGGGTCTGGGGGGTGCGCATGGGGAATGGGTGATGGGCATTGAGGAGGGCATTTGTTGGGATGAGCACTGGGTGTTGTATGTTAGCCAATTTCACAGTAAGTTATATTTTTTAAAAAAGGAAAATGGATGGTCTGTGATGAATACTCTAGCTTTTTGATTTCTCTTAATAGCTAGTATATTTGGTGTGGTGTACGCATTGTTTTGTGTTTGTATCCTGTGTGTGGTCCCTGGCCCTAGAGCTGTTAGTCTCTGAGGTTCCGTTTCCTGTTCCCAACCGCCTGACCTTGAAGACAAGGGAGCTGGCTGATCCTTTCGCTTGAAGAGCTCCGTTTTGCGTCCTTGGGTCTTCTCCGTTCCTGACTTCCCTTTCCTGCCTCAGTGCTTCGTACATGTATTCGTTTCCAAGAAGATCCAGTTATAAATGCCAGCTCACCTTTTTGCTTAGCACTCTTCCTGGCTCTGGTCTGGTTTATTATGGAATCACAATAGCTTTGAGTATTGATCCTCTACTAGTGTACGAGGCACTGTGTAAGGTACTCCAACATTTAGTAAAACAGTAAAGTATATACCTGTTCCTTAAGTAAATTGTAAACCACTAAGAGTATTAAACACATAATCATGTGTATGTTTTCTCCCACCTTTTTTCATTGTGGTAAAATACACGTAATGTAAATTTTACCATCTTAACTGCTTTTAAGTGCACAGGTGAGTGGTATTAAATACATTCACAGTTTTGAACCGCCATCACAACACCCATCCCCATAACCCTTTTCATCTTGTGAAACTGAAGCTCTGTACCCATTAAACTCCAACTCCACATTCTTCCCTCCCCACAGCCTCTGGCAGCCATGCAAGTGGGCCCCATAGATTGTCTTTCTGTGACTGGCTTGTTTCACTTAGTACATAATGTCTCCAAAATTCATCCATAGTGCAGCATATTGCAACATTTTCTTTCTTTCTACGGGTGAATAATATTCCAGTGTGTTTTCCTTATCCATCCGTCTTTCCATGGACACTTGGGTTGATTCCATGTTTTAGCTGTTATAAGTAATGTTTCTGCTATGCATTTGGGCATAGAAATATCTCTTTGAGACATGCTGTCAGTTTTTTGGGTGTTTACTAGGAGTGGTATTTCTGGATCCTAGAAGTAGAATTGCTGGGGAATTCTGTTTTTTAATTTTATGAGCAACCGCCATACTATTTTCCATAGTGAGTGGCCGCACCATTTTCCATTCCCACCAACTATGCATAGGGTCCCAGTTTCTCTGTATATTAGCCAACGCTTGTGTTAGTAGGAGCCATCCGAAGGGATGGTGGCCATTTTAATGGTTGTGAGATGGTATTTTATTGTTTTGATTTTCATTTCTCTAATGATTAGTCATGTTGGGTTTTGTTTCATGTGCTTATTGGACACCTGTATATCTTTGGAGAAATGTCTGTTGAAGTTCTCTCTCCATTTTTGAATTGGTTTGTTTTCTTGTTGAGTTTTAGAATTTCTCTGTATATTCTGTCCATCTCTTATATATATAATTTACAGTTATTATTATTATTATTTTGATTCTGTGGGTTGTATTTTTACTCTGTTGATAGTAAGTGTCTTTTGGAGAAAAAATTTTTTTTTAATTTTTCTTAGGTCCAGTTTATCTGTTTTTTCCTTTGTTGTCGTGCCTTTGGTGTCATATCCAAGAAATCATCGCCAAATCCAAATTCATGAAGCTTTTGTCTTACGTTTTCTTCTAACAGCTTTACTGTTTTCGGTCTCACATTTAGCTACTTGATCCAATTTTGAGTTAGTTTTTTGTATGGTGTTAGGTCCGAGTTCATTATTTTCCATGCGTACGTCTAGTTTTCCCAGCACGATTTGTTGAAAAGACAGTCCATATCTCCCTGAATGGCCCAGGCCCCCTTGAGAAAAATCATTTCACTATTTATGTGTGGGTTCATTTCTGGGTTCTCTGTTTTATTCCGTTGGTCTGTATGTCTGTGACACCAACACCAAACTGTTTCGATAACTGTAACTCTGCTCTCAGTTTTGAAATCAGTAGTGTGAATTCTTTAGTTTTACTGTTTCTCAAGTTTGATTTGGCTATTTGGGGTCCCTTGAGATTCCATTTGAAATTTAGGATTTTTTTTGTGTGTGTGCAAAAAATGTCATGGGGAGTTTGATAGAGATTGCATTGAATTTGTATCTCACTTTGGATAGTATTTACATTTTAACAATAATCATCCAGTCTATGATGATGCAGTGTATTTCTATTATGTCTTTTTCAATTTCTTTTGGCAGTGTTTTATAGTTCTTATTGTGTAAGTCTTTCACCTTGGTTAATTGCTAAATATTTTATTTTTTCTGTTATGGTTGAAAACAGAATTATTTTTGTAATTTCCTTTTCATATCTTTCATTGTTCATAAAATACAACTGATTTCTGTATATTGATTCTGTATCCTAATACTTTGCCAAATTCACTTATTCTAAGTTTTTTTGTGTGTGCATGGGGGAGTTTTAGGATTTTCTACTTAGAAGATATTCTTCTTTCTTTCCAGCTTGTTTGCCTTTGTTTCTTTCACTTGCTCAGGCTAGAACTTCCAGAACAATGTTGAGCATAAGTGGTAAAAATGGACATCTTTGGCTTGTTCCTAATTGTAAAGGATAAACTTTCATGTTTATCTTGAGTGTGATGTTCACTGTGAGTTTTTCACTTATGGCTTTTATTGGGCTGAGGAAGTTTTCTCCTATTCCTAGTTTGTTGATTGTTTTCAACACGAAAAGATGTTAAAGTTTGTCCAATGCTTTTTCTGCATCATTCGAGATGATCATGTTTTGTTTTTTCCTCAATTCTGTTGATGTGGCATATTACTTGGATTGGTTCTTGTATATTGAACTATCCTTATTATGTGCTAATGAATTCTGTTGCTAGTATTTTGTTGAGGGTTTCTGTATCACTGTTCATAAGAGATTCTGGTCTGTAGTTTTCTTTTCTTATGCCATTGTGTAAGTCAAGGTAACGCTGCGATTATAGAGGAAGTTAGGATGTGTTCTCTCCTCCTCCCTTTTGGAAAAGCTTGAGAAGGATTGGTATTCTTTCTTTCTCTCTTTTATGTTTATTTATTTATTTATTTATTTATTTATTTATTTATTTAGAGAGAGAGAATGGATGAATGTGAATGAATCCCAAGCAGACTCTTTGTGGTCAGCACAGAGCCCAGAGCCCAGCTTGGAGCTCTGTCTCACAACCATGAAATCATGACCTGAGCCAAAATCAGGAGTCCTGTGCTTAACTGACTGAGCCACGCGGACACCACAAGGGTTGCTATTCTATAAATGTTAGGTAGCCTTCATCAGTGAAGCCATTAGATTTCAGGCTTTTCTTTGTTAGGAGGTTTTTTGATTACAGATTCAAGCTTTTTAGTACTTATAGACCTATTTAGACTCCCTTTTCCTTCGTGATGTGTTCTTGGTAGGTTTTGTGCTTTTGGGAATTTGTCCATTTCAACCAGGTTATCCAGTTGGTTGATAGAAGGGTTGTTCATAGTACTCTCTTATAATCCTGTAACTTTCTTTTGAATTGTTAGTAATTGGGGAGCCTGGATGGCTTAGTCTGTTAAGTGTCTGACTTTGGCCCAGGCCATTATTTCACAGAATTTTAGCCCTTCCACAAGGTACCATCCAAGCTGGAAGCCCTTAGCAGACACCAGAGCCCCAGGATTGTTACATCAGACAGATTCTGTCCCTGCAGGGTTTTGTCAGGGTCAGGAGACTGTTTCCTGGAGCTTCCCACTCCAGCATCTCCCTAGAATCCTTTCCCTCCATCATGTTTTCTTGTACAGAGTAAGTTGCCTCTTAGGAGAAGTAAAGTATAAACAATGAAAAAGGAGTTTCAGATAAGGTCGATTCATCTCTTATTGAGTCTGTGTAACTTCTGGTAAATTTCTTAATCTTCATCAGCCTCAGTTTCCTCTGTGAAAGTTGGGTTAGTAATACTAATACCAAGACTTCCATGAGGATAAATGAAACAACGTAAAACACATGGCTGCGAGTCCACCATTCAGCGACCATCTTTTATTAGCACCACCTTCCCCAAGTGATTTTAAAGGCTGTGGTGATTTTTACACAGATTAAAAGGTGATGGTGATAAGGGTAATTCTTTTAGGTAAAGTGACAGAGAAATAAGAGTATAGTGTAAATATGTTGGAAAAACGGTTGGAAGCAAAGGATGTGGCGTAGAAGTTAATGGAGGCGGAATAAGAAGAAAGGTAGTTACAAGTGCTTTTGAATTCAGTGTCAGTAGGAGGAAGTTTCACTGCTGCTGCCTTCCCTCTCCACCCCCTCCCTTTTTCAGAAGGAAAAGAAAGGGAAGAGTTGAAGAGAGACTGTAATTATTAGAGTAGGATTTTGGAGTTGGGGGGAGAAGATAGAGTCGGTAACCCTGGTGGAGAGATTCATTTTAGGTTGGAAGGTTCCTGGCCACAGGAAGCTTCTTAAAGAAGTGAAGATTTTGTAACTATTTTGTTAGTTTCTAAGTATGTCGTTTTTCTTTAGTTTGTTCAGGATTTTGATCTTGGCAAACAGGGATCATATTATCTAATCAGCTCCTACTGATAGAAGAGTGTCTCTTACATTTGTTTAAAGGATCAAAAAGTTTGTAATTTTTCTGGAAATATTTTTAAAACCAAGTTGAGGGCTCACACTATTTAACAGATAAGTCTGACCCAACCTACAATAAAACGTATGAACCTTTTATTTCCTGATTTTTTGTGTTTTTTTTCTTTGCTTCATGGTACTTTAATAAGGAAGGATGTGGCTGGCCCACAGTATGGTTTTTCTAAGGTTTAGCTCTGGAAAGAGCTTATTATTTTGTAAAATCGAAGCTTTGAAGAATATTATACTTTGTCAATTGATTAAAAAAGTAAATAAGGATTTATTTCTGAAACAGAGTATAGTGGCTTGAGGTGTTAATGTCTGAGTCTACAACAGTTTTTGCATACTTAAATTTATTCTTGACCCAAAAAAGCAGAGAAACAGAATTCTGAGTCTCCTAGGCTTGTTTTCTTCCCCCCATAAAAACAGATATCAGTATGGGTGAATTTTTAAAAATCTAACTGATTTTTAATTTTTTTTCAGAACTTGTGATATTTAAAGATGCTCTTTAAGAGAAAAAAACAGTGAATATGTTAAAACTTTTAGTTTTCATTTGCTTTAAGTGAATTAGGTATTAAATGTGACATTTTGTTATACATCTGAGCCCTTTGAAATATTTTAATTTGTGAAAATTGTTATTTCATCTCTGGTTTCTGTAACTTAAAAATTTGCTGTCACAGATGCTTTTGAGGAGTTAGGTGCTTTCCTGCTGAATCGAATGCCCTGTCTGCCTGTGCTTTGAGGTGCTTAGTTCCTTCCTGGCCTGTGGTCAGGTGACCGACCACCTTTGGCACAGATCGTTAGGTGTGGGGACCCAGCTGTGATAATTCTGTCACGACGTCTTGGTCTGTCCAGGATTTTCCGTCTTCTTTGGATGGCCACAGCCATTTCTTTCTGGTTTTGGCTTGCACCAATCAGCTTTCAAAGATCTTTTGTTTTCTGACGGTTGAAGAAATTGGCTTGGCGTTCTTACCTTCAGACAATTATTTAATTGTTTACAGATAACCGAAAGTATCTACTGAAGGTTTCTAATGATGAATCCCTGTATTTTGTTGGAGCCTTGTCATGTCGAAATGACTGGTCATTGTAATTCCTGGTGATTGAGAACATTGTTTTTGACCCAGAGAGTATGAAAAGCTTATTCTTTCTTCTCGGATTTTTTTTTGTTGTGCAGATTTTTCCTGTGTGTTACAACAAATCTCTCTTTTTTTTAAACTGTAAGTCATAGCAGATTTAGTTCTTAAGATTGTGCTGTTCTAACATGCTTGAAGAAATATGCTTCACCAAAATTTTCACTTTATCAAAACAATATTGTTTTGATAACTGCAGGTAAAGATGAACCTATCTTAAGCAATAAAGAGTTTAGAACGTCAAAAACTTGTCATATCAGCAACCCTAATTAACCCCAGGGGGGGCAGTTTAGTGAGGAATATTTTCAGTTCTTAATGCAACATTTATACTTACTGGTTTATTTTGATTATTATAAATGTTTCCGAATTTCACCTCTTTTTTATTAAAATGTTTTAATGAATTTTCATAAGTTTTCCATGGGGGTTACCATTGCACCTTTATTAAGTCTGCCCGTAGGAGGATAGGACGTGGTTGCCGCAGTTGCTGTAAGCCAGCCCCTCGGCAACACGTCTGGTCAGTAAAGTGAGGCCCACGTGGAGCCTGATAACGCACAGGTATTTCCTCCAGAACTGTTTCGAGCAGTCACGTCAGACAGCCAGTGGCTAACGTTACTGATCACTTAACTAGGTACAGACCCTATGTCCTTCACGTGTGTGAATTCATTGATGTTACATATGTTTCAAACGTATGTTTCCCTTTACTTCTTTTCTGTTTTCCTTCCCCTTCTTCAGGCCTGTGTCCCTTAGAAGAGATAGTTAACAGCCCAAGTCAGAAATAGCAATAGCTTTTGTTAAGATTATCCACTTAAGGGGGCGTCTGGGTGGCTCAGTTGGTTACGCCTCTGACTTCAGCTCAGGTCACGATCTTGCAGTTTGTGGGTTCGAGCCCTGCATTGGGCTCAGTGCTGACAGCTTGGAGCCTGGAGACTGATTTGGATTCTGTGTCTTCCTCTCTCTCTGCGCCTCCCCTGCTCGCACTCTGTCTCTCTCTCTCTCTCTCTCTCTCTCCAAAGTAAATAAACATTAAGAAAAAAAAAGTTTGTCAGCTTCATTTATGGAGCTCTTTATTGGTAACAGAAATAACGGAAAGGGGTCGAGGGTCAGGAGGCTTGAAGTAGCATCAGGAGGTCCAGAGAGCTGACCGACCCCCTGCAAAGTGCTGGCTGAGAGAATGAACAGCATCAGGGGACCGGGGATGGAACGGAAGGGCCTGAGCGTGTCACGGAGCCGCTGGAAGAGCAGGGCCAGGAGAACCTGAGCAGGAGGATACAAAAAGACATTGCAACTCACATGAGATGGACACACTCCACCGTTGAGCTGGCAGAAGATGAGAAACAAAATTTGTAAACAGGGATGAAATAACGGGTGGGGGCTGCTGGATGAAACAGCAGCTCAGCCTTAGGTTTCCAAAGAGTTAAAGAGAGAAACACATGTTTTAGTCAAATAACTTCACATACGGGACAGTAAGGACCAGCCACATCTTGGAATACATCCGCCACGTTACTTGTGTCTCATGTCAGATGGTTGATGGCTTTATTACTTGCACTCATATGTAGCTAGGATGTTCGACACACATTTACTCTGGGGGTCAGACTGGTATGGAAACAGCGTGAAGTCTGAAATCTGGCAGACCTAGAGGCGCCTTGCCGGCTCAGTCGGTTAAGCATCCAACTTCAGCTCAGGTCATGATCTCACGGTTGGTGGGTTCAAGCCCCGCGTTGGGCTCTGTGCTGATGGCTCAGAGCCTGGAGCCTGCTTCAGATTCTGTGTCCTCCTCCCTCTCCCTGTCCCTCCCCTGCTCATGCTCTCTCTCTGTCTCTCAAAATAAACAAACATTAAAAAACTTAAAAAAGAAAGAAAAAAGCTATCTGGAAGGCCTAGATTTGCATCTCATCTATTACATGTCTTGAGCGAACTCCTTACCAGACTTCCTGCCACCCGCACCCAGTTTTACTCAGATACAGTTGACATATAAGGTGTAAGTTCAAATTATACAGTGGAATGATTTGATATATGTATATATATTGTGAAAGGCTCACTACAGTCTTTTTAGTTAACATATTTCAGTTCACATAATTCAGTTTTTTTATGATAAGAGCTTTTAAGATCTAGCTCTCAGAAATGTTCAAATATGTGATACAGTATTGGCAGTTTCAGTCGCCCAGCTCTATATTGCATCTGTAGAACTTAGGTTTCTTGTAACACTTATACCTTCACATGACCGTCACCCTTTCCCACCCACACTCCCCATTTCTGGCAACCTCCAGTCTATTCTGTGTTGCTCTGAGTTTGCTTTTAGGTTCCGCCTATAAGTGAGCTCATACACTATTTGTGTTTCTGTCTGGCTTACTTCACGCAGCATAATGCCGTCAGTGTTCATCCACGTTGTTGCAGATGGCAAGATTTCCTTCTTTTTTTTATGGCTGAATAATGTTCCATTGTGCCTGTATGTGTGTGTGTGTGTATGTATATACATGCATGCCATATTTTTTATTCATCTTCTTATCTGTTGGAGAAACTTAAGTTGTTTCCATGTCTTGGCTCTAGTAAATAATGCCATGACAGTGAGGATGCAGACGCCCCTTTGAGATGGTGACTCCCTTTCTCTGGGATATGTACTCAGATGTGCAATTGCTGGACCATATGGTTGTATTTTTAACTTTGAGGGGCCTCCATACTGTTTTTATTATAGCGGCTGGACCAGTTTACATTTCCACCAACAGTGGCCAGACATCTCCGTTCTTTTGTCTCCATCCTTGCCAACACTTGCTTTTTCTTGTCTTTTTGATAATAGCCTTTCCGGCAGGTGCAAAGTGACACCTCATTATGGTTTGGATTCACATTTTCTTGATGATCGGTGCTGTTGAGCGCCTTTTCATGTACCTGTTGGCCATTTGAATATCTTCTTTGGAAATGTCTATTCAGATTCTTTGGCCATGTTAAATTGGATTATTTGCTTTCACCATTGAGTTCCTTGAATATTTTGGGTATAAAGCACTTATCAGATATTATGAATCTCTTATTACAGAATATTAACCAACTATTTAAATGACTTACTGTATTAGGAATTAGATGTGTGGTTTGAAAATATTTTCTTCCATTCCGTAGGTTGCCTTTCCATTTTGTTGATCACTTCTGCTATGCAGAAGCTTTTTAGTTTGATGTAGTCCCACTTGCTTGTTTTTGATTTTGTGGCTGTACTTAAGTGTTACATCTGAAAAATAATTTCCAAGACCCATGTCAAGGAAGATTCTTCCTACGTTTTCTTCTAGAGCTTTTATAATTTTCTACGGCTTTATGTTTAAGTCTTTAATCCTTTTCAGATTAATCTTTGTGGGTGGTATAAGACAGGGGTCTTGTTTCATTCTTCCGTGTGGGACCATCCAGTTTTCCTGGCGACATTTATTCAATAGACTAACCTTCTCTCTGTTGAGTATTCAGCGAGTCTCGTACTAGTTGAGACTAGTTGAGTGTTTATGCCTAGGCTCGCTTCTGGGTTCTTCATTCAGTTCCATTGGTCTGTTTGCCTGTTTTTATGCCAATTCCAGGCTATTTTGATCACTGTACCATTGTTATCTTGTGTGAAATCAGGAAATGTGATGCTTCCAGCAATGTTGTCCTTTCTCAGGACTGTGTTGGCTATTAAGAGTCTTTTGTAGTTCCATAGAAACTGTAAGCTTGTTTTCTCTTTTTCTGTAAAAAATGCCATTGGATCTTGATAGGGGTTACATGGTGTCTATAGATGTTTTTGAGTAGTGTGGACATTTTAACAATATTAAATCTTCCAATCCACTGGCATGGAATATTTTTCCAATTATTTGTATATTTTTCAGTTTTTTCTATCAGTATCTTACTGTTTTCAGTATATAGGTGGGTTTTTTTTTTTTTTGACCTCTTTGGTTAAATTTATTTCTAAGTATTGTTTTTGGTGTTCTTGTAAGTGATATTATTTTCTTTATTTCTTTTTCAGGTTAATTGTTGCTAGTGTATAGAAATGCTAGCCTTTTTTGTATGTTGATTTGGTATTCTCTAACTTTACTGAATTCATCAATTCAGTAAATTCAGGTTTGGTTTGTTTGATTGTTTGTTTGTTTTTTCGTGACTCAGCTTTGCTCAGTGCTTTATTGAAACAAGGCCCAAACAGATGACGCATCAGGGCCTTCAAGCACAGCCCCTCACACATCCTGAGGTTCAGAATCCAGACGTGGCTCTGGCCTTGGCTTTACTGCCTCCATGACATTTTGTCTTGAATGTTTCCAAACCTTAAAGTGTAAAGACTTTGTCCACACAGACAGACACATATATATTCTTGCCGCAAGCTGTCACACTCACTGAAATGCTTCCACTCTGCAGTTTGGTGGGGGAGGCATTGAGCATCCATGACTATCCATCCATCCGTTTGTCCATCTGTCCATCCACAACAAGACAGCAGCAAATTCTGACCAGTTAGGCCCTGGGCCTCACAGTAGTGAGGTCTGGGCTTCCAGGGGCTCAGGATGCAGGCCTTAGCCCTCGTCCAAGGGCCCCTGAGGATAACAGCCCTTTTCGAGGCAACAGAGGCTAGGGTTGAGTGGCTAATTAATGTTTGAAGTTTCTAACCCCAGCTGGAGAAGGGAGCCTAATCCTCAGCCTGTGAATAGCCTAACACTTTTTTTGGTGGAGTTTTTAGGAATTTTTATGTGTATAAAATCATGTCATCTACAAATGTAATTGTACTCTTCCTCTCCATTTAAGATGCCTTTTATTTCTTTTTCTTGCCTAATGACTCTGGCTAGGACTTACATCACTGTGTTAAAGAGGAGTGCCACTCCTATTCAGAGTGGATAGCTTTGTCTTGTTTTTGACCTTAGAGAAAAAACTTTGAACTTTCACTGTTAAGTATGATGTTAGCCATGGAATTTTCACATATGATCTTTATTGTGTTGTGGTGCAGTATTCTATACCCACTTTGTTGAGAGTTTGTATTATGAATGGATGTTGACTTTTGTTAGATGGGTTTTCTGCATCTTTTGAGATGAACATATATATATATATATATAGCATCAAATTTTAATAAAAGTACACATTGGTCAGGTTCAATTATTAAAAGTTCAGTTTTTCTCATTTTGAAATTTTAAAGCATTTATGTAATCATGGTGTTTTAAACCATGGTACTCATTATAACAGTTGAATTAATGAAGATCATTTTTGTTTCATTTGGTTTTGTTTGGTGGTGTTGAGCCTTTTTGGTGTAGGACTGTTTTATTATGTTGTAACTGTTTCTTTTATAGTTACAAAATTTACAGTAATAAGAGAATGTTATGAGCAATTGTATGCCAGTAAAATGGACAATCTGAAAGAATTGGACAAATTCCTAGAAACCTATAAAGTACCAAAACTGAAACAGGAAGAAATAGAAAATCTGAACAGACCCATAACCAGTAAAGAAATCGAATTAGTAATCAAAACTCTCCCAAAAAACAAGAGTCCAGGACCAGATGGTTTTCCCGGGAAAGTCTTCCAAACATTTAAGGAAGAGTTAACACCTATTCTCTTGAAGCTGTTCCAAAACATAGAAATGGAGGGAAAACTTCCAAACTCTTTCTAGGAAGCCAGCATTACCTTGATTGCTAAACCAGGCAAAGACCCCACTAAAATGGAGAGCTATAGACCAATTCCCCTGATGAATATGGATGCAGAAATCCTCAACAAGCTAGTAGGCAACCGGAATCAACAATACATCAAAAAAATTATTCACCATGACCTAGTGGGATTTATACGGGGGATGCAGGCCTGGTTCAACATCAGCAAAATAATCAGTGTGATTTATCACATCAGTAAGAGAAAGAGCAAAAACCACATGATTCTCTCAATCGATGCAGAGAAAGCATTTGACAAAATACAGCATCCTTTCTTGATAAAAACCCCTAAGAAAGTAGGGATAGAAGGATCATACCTGGAGATCATAAAAGCCATAAATGAAAGACCCACTGCTAATATCATCCTCAATGGGGAACTTTCCTCCTAAGGTCAGGAATAAGACAGGGATGCTCACTCTCACCACTATTATTCAGTATAATAACAAAATTTATTAAATTATTTTTAAAAATTATGAGAGCAGAGCCAACATTGTGGTTTTTCAGTGGTAATTCTTTATCATATCTACAGACATTTGGGAAATTTTTTTTTTTCAAAACTAATAGTGTTATTCTCCTTGTTTACTTTCTCTAATACAATCCTAGGGAGTATTCTTTGGACTTGTTTTAATATATATATTTTTCTGACTTCAGAAGTGAAAAATACTGTCTTAAAATTTCTAAGTCTGTGGTGTATTTTTTTTGTAAGACTGCTGTGTTGCCTTTTTATTCTTATATTGTTAGTTAAATGAATATGCTTTATCATTTCTAAATAATACAGTATGCATAAGCAGTACTAAATTTTTATTTTTATCATGGCCAAGCAATGTCAGTGGTTTAAAAAAAATGTGGATCTTGAATTTCTTTTGATTAATCAATCATTGTAAGTATTTATAAACTTTGTTCCTCATCAGTATGTTCCTTTGAAGATAATACTACGTGATTTGTACAACCATTTTTTTAAATAGTTGAATCTTAAAAAAATTGCAAATTGCAATTTCTGTGCCTGGTGGAAATAAAATAAATAATATGGTAGATATTGACATTTTAAGTATTTCTTATATAAAGTGGGACATGTCACTAAACTAACATTTTGGTGTATGTTTTGTTTTGTTTTCCATGTTAAGTATGTACTATTTTTAAAAATTGGCGCCTCATTTATTGCTATCATTTGAACAGGTGTCTGAATGCTTGTACTTACTGCAAAACTAAACATGCCAGAGGAAATTTGGCCAGTTATCCAATTGATGAATTAGTCGACAGAGCCAAGCAGTCTTTTCAAGGTAAGAGTTTCTAGAATCGTGTAATTTTTTCTACTCTTCCAGCTCCTTATGATGTATTTTGAACTTTATCACCCATTTTCACCTCATAGAAAAGACAAAAAAGAAAGGAAAGAAATCACTGACCATCTGAAGTGTGTTAAGGCTTTTATGGACTGAGTGAAATCCTTTTCAAGATTTTTGCCTCTTTCTTTGGTAATTTTTGGACCATTTAGAAAAATAGAATAATGTTTCCAGGGGTCTTGGAAAAGGTAGATTTTACTGTATCAACCAATAAAGGTAGCTTTCTTTATCTGCAGAACTGTTGGACCAGTAAAGAGTGACACTGGTGTAGAGTCCTAGTGAGAATAATTCTTTGTGTGGGTGGCCAGCTACTTCTGAATCATCAGTTGCTGGAAAATGTGATTGTGTAGGTATCTCTCGGCATCTAATAAGACTTATCTTTAACATGAGTCATGGCTCTGTTGATACATAACTGCTTATTATAAACTTCCTCTTTTGTCTTTGTTTATAATATGTGTGTATAACATTGATGTGTCTTTATACCCGATGTGATACAATAGATTATATCTGTTGTCTCATAATCATGTGGGTTAATAGTTATTGGCGATGTACTTTCCCTTTTAGCAAGTAACTTGGGATGCTGCTTTTAAGTACTTCACACCCTCAAAGTCAAAGTCAGAGTTCTTTATTTAAATAGTACTTTAAATGAAGTAGTCATTTCTTTATTAACTCTCTGTAAAGGTTATATCAACATGAATTTGGAATGCTCTTTATAATAAAAAAGTACCCTTGGTTGATTGATAGATTGATTAACTCCTCCAACAATTATTTTTCTACTTTCACATTCTTCGTTCAGTCCCCTCCTTCATTCACATTCAACTTGTGTTGAACAAGAAATAAAAGGCAACACACTGACTCTTACCAGCATTGTTTTAGAGCCAGGTAATTATCTTACTGAAGAGCGGTCTCCGTGGTACTCTTCTGTACAACAGGACTGTATCAGGGTTTTTTCAGAACGGGCATACATTTGCACAGAAACTTAATCTGTTTGAAAAATGATGCCTTTGCTGGTATTCTGACTTGGTGTCTATTTTGCCAATTATCCGCCAGATGATGATGGGGGTGTTAAAACTCTAGGATCTGTCCACCAAACACTGCAAATTGGTAGGGGTATGAGTTAGTTCTATCAAAGGACTTTTCCAACAGTATGCATTTCTAACGGCAACTAAATATAACTGGAAAAAATCTTCTCATTTTACTCTGAACATTTAATTTACAAACGTGAAACTGTTAAATCACCATCTAGAAAGTGAATGTGTTCTCTTGGCTCCCTTATATCTATTCTTATGTATAACCTCTGCTGACATTGGGACGTGATTGCTTCATGACTTAGCGTGGACGCATTGATGTTTTACACTTGACTTGAGGTAAAAACCAGAAAGGAATAAATCCTAGGTTTTATAAACTAATTATAGAATTTTTCTAAAGATATCCAGCTTAGCTCTCTGATTTATCTTTAGAAATGCCCTCTGAGCAATACAAGTCTGTGTGTGACTGCCGTCAGACCTGAGTTGTCACTTACTGTCGTCATATCCAACTGGGTTGGGCCAGTCAAGGTGAATCTTTCAAAGTATGTATCAGAGGTTAGCAGTGACTTAGTGTTTATTTATAGAGGAAGTATTAGAAGAGATTTATTTAGTATTGCTTTCCTCAGCATGAGTATGTGAGTGTCTGTGTATGTTCTTTTTTGTTCCCAACCGTGGAATGCTGGCAATATAACATTTTTCAATTGTCTCTTTACCTGTGTGTTAGAGTTGAAACTGAATACTCCCTTCTGGCCTGGTGAACTCGGTGATTGACGTATGCTACTATTACTAAAATATTGAGGTCATAGCTTCCTAGGCAAGCCAATGCGGTTAGGAAAACTTTGAGTCATCAGGTATTTGATGTTCTTTGCCATAGGAGAGTTTGAACTTGAATGAGGTTCTGCTGCTTACCAGCTAACCGTGGTCCGAAGAAGGTACTTGGCCCCTCCAAGCCACATTTTCTCATTACTGTGACATTTAGCTCTGCTTGTAGTTAGAATTCGATATAGCATCTACAAAATAATTGACTGTGTCCTTTTTATGAAGAAGACGTGTTACTTAAATGGAAGGAATTTAAAGTGAATCCAAGAAGTCTAATTTTGAGTGAGAATATTGGAACATCTATAACAGACATTAATGACTAGAGTCAAATGACAGGTTTTCTTTTGCTATTAAAATATGTTTTATGAAAAACGTCTCTAGAAATAGAAACTACTTAGTGTGACAGTTACCTCTCATTCTCTCAATTTGAGAAAAGCAGATTCTTGCTGAGGATGGCCTTATAATCTTTTTCCACTGCAGGAAGTATCCGTTGATAACTCACATTTTAAACACACTGAGTTAGTTCATTATCTTTCTTCTGCAGAAGACATTGGGATTTTACTGATCTGACAGAGTTTCTGTGTTTGAGCTTTAGAATTGTGAAGCATAATTATGAAAGTAAATACAATAGAAGAAAAACCTCTTATCTCTGTGCCTCTTGCATATTTAGTTCTTTAGTAATCCAGGTGTTAGGAATATTCTTCGAGCTAGAACCCCTTAAATTCTTCAGTACACCATTATTCAGCGGCCCTGTAATTAATAATAAACAATACGGTTCTTTGAAAGCCGACTTTAAGATGAAAACTCTGAATGTGCTGCTAATAAATTTTAGTCCTAGGAAAGCCCCTATGTGATTGGAAGTTAAAGGAAAAGTACATTTCCTTTCTTCTTCTTAAATTTTTTGACGACGGACTGTATATGACAAATACGGAGTGGTTTCTTAAAACTCAGAACACATTGTAGAATGGGTATTGAACCCAGGTTGCCTGTCAGATGATACAGAGTACAATTTCTTTCTGAATAGCATATTTATGAAAAATTTTATATTCATAAAAATTTATTTCTTAAAAGTTTATTTCCTAGTAGTCTAGTGAATGAAGAGACTAAGGCCTGACCCAATGGCAAGGAAGCATTCGGAAGGGGTTCTGAAATAATCATGACATCATTCTGAATGCACGGTGGCTTCCCAAAGCGCTAATTATCCTGCCTATACATTTCAGCTGCCAAAACATGAGAAAGAGAGCTCATTAAATTTTGGATGGATAGCATTAAAGCCAAAGTACTTATATTTTTAAAAAGAAACTTTACCTTTTACATATATGTGTGTGTGTGTGTGTGTGTGTGTGTGTGTGTATAAAATTTAGTTTATGCTTAGTTGGTTTCCTAGCTTTGTGTTTTTTTGTTTCGTTTTGTTTTTTTCTCTTTTTTCTCTCACCCTAGCCCCAATGACATTTTCACCTTCTCAATATGTTTATCATTTTTGTGGTTAGTTCCGAATGGAAGATTTATCACGTAACGGCGGCTTCTCATCTCATTGTTCTAACAGACTTGGGACACTTTCTCCCTCACCTCCTCACCTGTGCTGAGATTTAGGTACTAAAATTCCTAAGCATCACAGTTTTGGGGGGCTGGGCTTTGACACGGTTGCATTTTAGATATCTAGAAAAACATGTCAGGCTGTGACCAGGACTTTGTTGGGACCAGAATGAATTTACAAGCTAGTGTTTTCCAGGATATTTGTATTGATTTTTCTCTAGCAGGTAATCAATCAGTTTCAGTTGTGTAAGTGACGGAGCAAGCCTTTTTAAGTGCGTGCCGGGTGAGTGGTGTGGAAACCCCACCTTCCACGGCGGTCTCTGGAATCAGAATGTGGAGATGATGGATGAGCTGTTTTTATAGCTATCGTGTGCTTTTCTAGACCTCATTTGTGTGTCAGTACTGTTTTTTTCTTCCTTATAAATTTGAAAAACCCTTGTAAAATAAGTGGCCTAAACCAGTTATGGAAAGGTAAATAAAATGAGATGAAATATTCAAAGCAGGGAGAAAATTTCTTGGTGCTCAGTGATTTTAATATTCCTGTTGAAATTAAAAAAAAATGAATTTTGTTTAATTTGAGAGGTACAAAGATACTCTCCGTTGAGTGTAGGATTAATTATGAAATACAACTGGAAAACATTTCCTGCAGGATATGAGCAGTATTTGATTTTCGGAAGTATGAGCTTAGATTGTTGAGTTACAGTGAGTATCAAGCCACATTTAACTCATCACCTTTAGCGATGAGAACTGTATATTGATTTTGATCTGAGATCAGAAAAGAGATCAGTGATCGCATTCTTTTAATTTATATGGCAGTTATTTGAGTGTCTCTTTTATTCCTTTATCTTTTCATTTGTGCCATGTTCAAAGAGAGAAATTTCTTTCTTCTGTAGGATTAAGAGCGTTAATTTGCATGTTTGTTACACACTATGAGGATTTTAGGCAGCTTACATTAAATGACTGTGCATGTAATGGACCCTGAAAATAAAAGCTGTATAAAATGTTGTGTTTTCAGAAAGGGAAGGTAATTTTACCAACTGGTGAATCCTGGTTCTCCAGAAGAATAAGGAAATATGGTGATTTATATACTTTGACATGAGTGTGAAAAAAGGAAGTGTATAGTTTATAATGAGACATATACATGTTTGAGGCTATAGACACTACGCATTATGTTCCTTTCCTAAAAGACATTGACTAATGTAATAAAAATGCCTTTAGCTAGTAATACATAGAAATACAAGGTATAGTCTCTACATGGTGTTTTCTTCTGTTGATTCTTTAAGAAACCCAAAATATAATATTAAATGAGAACTTTTCAACGAAATTTTAATGAGACACCTACATGTCAAATACATGATACATGTAACTTGGTGAGGAGACCCAATGCCTAATCAATTATTTGTCAAATATCTTATCTAAATAAGCTGAGGTTGTTGATCACTTTGATTTCGGAGAACACTAGTTACAGCTGCCCGTGGCAAAGCAGAGTGTAATTTACATAGCCTTGGCCTTTTCAGATCTCTGAGTTGCTAAGTCAGTGGGGTTCAAACCTTTTCTTAGCAATTAAGGGAATCCTTTCTTCAAATGAAATTTGAAAAGTAGGAGCCAAGTTACCATAGTTGAAACAGAGGGGAGACCCTGCTTAATGAGCCCTAACCTTGAGTCTTTCCTTAGCACCTTTAGACTCCGGCTGAATAGTCTGGTGTCCAGGTTTTCCCCTCTCTCTGAAATTAAGCATCCCTGTGAACTGTCTTGTAAGCCCGAGGGGAGTAAAGCAAAGGAGCAATTATGATTATTTGTATCGAAAATCTTTGAGTTCCCGGACCCAAAAAATAACCGACCTCTCTTAGGTTTTTCTGATACCTTAGGATACATCTTGCCCTTGGGTCCACAAAATAAATGGAGTTCAGGCACACAGGCTCCCAGACATGGTTCAGAGCTGTGACCGCTGGATGCTGAGACGCTGAGTGTGGTCCCTCCCCCCCCCCCCCCCCCCCCACCCCGGCAGGAGCTCCGAGGGGCCACCCTCCCTGCCCAGCCTGTGCCCTGCCCTC
Organism: Helogale parvula; assembly: GCA_004023845.1. NCBI lineage: Eukaryota > Metazoa > Chordata > Mammalia > Carnivora > Herpestidae > Helogale > Helogale parvula. Next base: position 111,264 of record PJEM01004820.1, on the reverse strand, counting down.
TCCTCCAGTGG